>JAODAL010084640.1:0-10854 GCA_025379985.1 Phyllomedusa bahiana
GGTTGGTGGGGTGGGTTGTAAAAGGGGGTGATAAATTTTTATAAAGGTTGCATGATGATTGTATAATGGTTTGAATTTATTGTATAAATGTTTGGGTAGATTTATAATGGTTGATGTAGTATTGGTTGGATTGGGTGTGTAATTTTTTAAGATGGTATAATGGTTGGAGATGATTTATATGGTTGATGATGATTTTATAATGGTTTGGGTGAAAATGGAAAAATGGGGCTGATGATTTTAAAGGTTGAGATGATTGTATAATGGTTTGGAGATATTGCCTATGGTTTTGATATTGATAAGGTTGGGTTTTATTTTAAATTTTGGGTTTAAGTTAAAATGGTTGGAAATTTTGTATATGGTTTTATAAAGTTTTTATAAAGTTGAATGATTTAAAAATTTGGATGATTGTAAATTTTATGATGATTTTATAAGGTTTGATATTATTGCCGATGGGGTGCAGTGATTGTTAATGGTTTATGATGAGTAATGGTTGGAAAATTTTTAATGGTTTGAAATTTCTAAAGGGGGTATGAGATAATGGTTTTAGTGATTGAAAAAGGTTGATGAATTGTATAATGGTTGGAAGATATTGTTAATTTGGATGATATTGTATAAAGTTGGGTGAGATTGATAAGGTTGGAGATATTTTTTAAAAAAGGTTTGGGATGATTGTTAATGGTTTTTATGTATTGTTTTTTGGCATGATATTGTAAAATGGTTTTAATGATGTTAAAAAGGTTTATGAGATTGTTGGCTGTGAGATTGTTAATGGTTTGAGATAATTTTAAATGGTTGGATGATGATTGTATAATGGTTGCATGATGATTGTATAATGGTTGGATGATGATTGTATAATGGTTGGATGATGATTGTATAATGGTTGCATGATGATTGTATAATGGTTGGATGATGATTGTATAATGGTTGCATGATGATTGTATAATGGTTGCATGATGATTGTATAATTGTGGGATGATGATTGTATAATGGTTGAATGATGATTGTATAATGGCTGGATGATGATTGTATAATGGTTCGATGATGATTGTATAATGGTTGGATGATTATGTAGTACATGTGTTGCAGTGATTAATTGTATGATGGTTGGATGATGATTGTATAATGGTTGGATGATGATTGTATAATGGTTGCATTATGATTGTATAATGGTTGGATGATTATTGTATGATGGTTGGATGATGATTGTATAATGGTTGCATGATGATTGTATGATGGTTGGATGATGATTGTATAATGGTTACATGATGATTGTATAATGGTTGGATGATGATTGTATAATGGTTACATGATGATTGTATAATGGTTGGATGATGATTGTATGATGGTTGATGATTGTATAATGGTTGGAGGTCTTCCACCAAGTGTACGCCCTGGACGTCAGTAATTAAATAAAACAGGAATCCAAAATTGCATAGACATGCAGGAAGGAGATTGCAAGTAATACGGAATCCTTCAGAATTGAAACCAAGTGTTAATGAAGACAGTATAGACAGAAAGGTAGGTGCTTGCAGACTAAACACATGGATTGCAATAAGATATGAAATATGGATAAGCCTGAGGCAAGAAAACATGGATGGATGATTGAAAAAATGTTGGTTAGTGAAGAAAATTGAAACATAGGACGGACTCATAAATGTGTATAAAAGGTATCAAAAAGAATGTAAAAATGTGTATGTAAGGATAAAAAGAATGAAGGTAGGCTGAATCTAGGTGGGGTATAGTGTGTGCACAGATGCACTTTTAATGAAAGGTTGGATGATGTTTGATAAAATTGTTACCTGCAGCTTTGTGTATGAAGTTTTGAGAATCAGAATATGAAAAAATGATACATTTTGTCATGAACTAAATGAGTTGGATGTGCTTATATGTGTGTATCAATGGTTGGATTGATGTACAAATAGTATTTTGTTTTATATTTTTTTTTTTATTATTAAGGTTTCGGGTGGGTGGCGGCATGATGAATTGCTAATAATGGTAGGATGATAATTGTAAAAATGGGGTTGGATGATGATTGTATAATGGTTGCATGATGATTGTAATAATGGTTGAATGAGAATATATAATGGATTGATTAATGATTTGTATAGATTGGCTGGATGATGTATTGTATAATGGTTGGAAGATTGTATAGATGGTTGATGATGATTGATGAATGGCTGGATAGAGATTGTATATATGGGTTGGATTATTGTATAATGGTTTGGATGAAGATTATAATGGTTGGATGATGATTGTATAATGGTTGGATGATGATTGTATAATGGTTGTATGATGATTGTATAATAGTTTCATGATGATTGTATAATGGTTGGATGATGATTGTATAATGGTTGGATGATGATTGCCTGATGGCTGCATGATGATTGTATAATGGCTGCATGATGATTTTGTAATGGTTAGATGATGATTGTATAATGGTTGGATGATAATTGTATAATGGTTGGATGATGATTGTATAATGGTTGCATGATGATTGTATAATGGTTGGATGATGATTGTATAATGGTTGCATGATGATTGTATAATGGTTGGATGATGATTGTATAATGGTTGGATGATGATTGTATAATGGTTGGATGATGATTGTATGATGGTTGGATGATGATTGTGTAATGGTTGAATGATGATTGTATAATGGTTGGATGATGATTGTATAATGGCTGGATGATGATTGTATAATGGTTGAATGATGATTGTATAATGGCTGGATGATGATTGTATAATGGTTCGATGATGATTGTATAATGGTTGGATGATGATTGTATAATGGTTGCATGATGATTGTATAATGGTTGGATGATAATTGTATAATGGTTGGATGATGATTGTATAATGGTTGCATGATGATTGTATAATGGTTGGATGATGATTGTATAAAGGGAGTTCATGATGAATGTAATAATGGATTGCAAGATATTGTATAATTGTGGGATGATGATTGTATAATGGTTGAATGATGATTGTATAATGCTGGAAATGATGTGATTGAATAATGGTTGATGATGATTGTATAAAGTATGATGATGATTGTTATAATGGGTTGCAAGATTATTGAATGATGGTTGGGAGATTATTTGTAAAATTGGTGATGATGATTGTTATAATGTTTGCCATTATGGATTGTATAAAGGTTGGATGATTATATGTAATGATGGTGGAAGATGATTGTAAATAGATGGGTTCATGAAGAATTATGATGGATGATGAATGATTGTAATAATGGTTACATGATGATTGTATAATGGTTGGATGATGATTGTATAATGGTTACATGATGATTGTATAATGGTTGGATGATGATTGTATGATGGTTGATGATTGTATAATGGTTGGATGATAATTGTAAAATGGTCGGATGATGATTGTATAATGGTTGCATTATGATTGTATGATGGTTGGATGATGATTGTATAATGGTTGCATGATGATTGTATGATGGTTGGATGATGATTGTATAATGGTTACATGATGATTGTATAATGGTTGGATGATGATTGTATGATGGTTGATGATTGTATGATGGTTGGATATAATGTAAATGGTCGGTTGATGGAAATGTATAATGGTTGGATTATGATTGTATGATGGTTGGATGATGATTGTATAATGGTTGCATGATGATTGTATAATGGTTGGATGATGATTGTATGATGGTTGGATGATGATTGTATGATGGTTGGATGATGATTGTATAATGGTTGCATGATGATTGTATGATGGTTGGATGATGATTGTATAATGGTTGGATGATTGTATAATGGTTGGATGATAATTGTATAATGGTCGGATGATTGATTGATAAAGGTATTTGCATATAATGTAATAATGGTTGGATGATTATTGTATGATGGTTGGATGATGATTGTATAATGGTTGCATGATGATTGTATGATGGTTGGATGATGATTGTATAATGGTTACATGATGATTGTATAATGGTTGGATGATGATTGTTATAGATTTGTGGGGGAGTTTTTTTTACATATGAATTGTAATAATTGGTTTGGATGATGATTGTATAATGGTTGGATAATGATTGTATGATGGTTGATGATTGTATAATGGTTGCATAATGATTGTATAATGGTTGGATGATGATTGTATGATGGTTGATGATTGTATAATGGTTGGATGATAATTGTAAAATGGTCGGATGATGATTGTATAATGGTTGCATGATGATTGTATAATGGTTGGATAATGATTGTATAATGGTTGGATGATTATTGTATGATGGTTGGATGATGATTGTATAATGGTTGGAGAATGATAATTTGTATCATGCTTGCATAATGATTTGTATAATTGTGTGTATGATGAATGTAAAATGGGTTGTGATGATGATTGTAATAATGGATGCATGTGATGATGTATAATGGTTAGGATTGATTGATTGTATAATGGTTGCATGATTATTGTATAATGGTTGGATGATTATTGTATAATGGTTTTGCATGAAGATTTATACTGGTTTGGCGATGATTGATTGTAATGATGGTTGGATGATGATTGTATGATGGTTGGATGATGAGTAGTGTTGAGCGATTGCGTTGGCTATCGAGATCGACGAAAGTCGATAGTCGGTCCGGATTTTTTCGATAGTGCGCGCGAATATGAGCGTAACCATTAAAGGTCATGGGAGAGCAACAACACCTACATACTATACACCCAAACAAGCAGGAGAAGCTGAAATAAACACCACAACATCAAATGGATACGTGCTACATCTTAGGCAACACACTTAGGTTATAAAATCCACATAAAAAAATCACAGACCATTTACTATCCCTGTCCTTGTACCACATCCTGACCCTTAACCTGCCTGACCCACAAAGTTTAAAAAGTGCCAGAAGCAGTATGATTTGAACCCATCAATGTTACTTAACTGGACATTGAATATCCCTGTCCTGATCGCAGCTGATCCCCAAACCTGCATGACCCCCCAGATTTAAAAAGTGCCAGCAAAAAGGATGACTTTCAACCACCATTTTAGTTTCACTGACATTGACTATACCTTTGTTCCTGGGCCCATGCAAGAGCCCCAAACCTGTCTGACCCACAGAAAAAAAAAGTTGCCGGAAAAAGATCTTTTCAACCACCATATTTTAGTTTCACTGGACACATACTGTCCCTGTCCGGGTAGCGCTTGCCCCTTCCGTAAGAGTGCGGACCAATTGACTTCACATTGGGAAATACTGGTGGTATAACGCTCCCTGTTACACCCAGAGCCCTTTTGCTTGGCATTGTCTTTAAGGAGTGGTAGGTGGTGTGTTTTCTCATTTTACTCCAACGTGCTGGAGGAAATTGTCTCTGTACTTTGTTCTCTGTCACGTGCTCCATACTCCAGGTCCTCTGAATAACCTACATCTGGTCAGTTTTCCTGTAACCTCCCTTGTACAACAGGGGAATTTTTTTACCAGCTATTTTGTACATGCAAGTTATTTTAGTATTTAATTCTAGAAAACACATTTTTAAAATAGGATGGAATTCCCACCATGTCTTTGTTTCTCTTTTTTCATTGTATTAAATGGGGTTGTCCTCAATACATGGGATTGAGTAGCTATGTTAAGATCTTGCACGGAAAACAAGTCATTATTGCAATATGGTGTCCATTACAGTGTCCACCTATTCCTTGTTTCTGACAGCACCCATCACCCTTGAGGAGCCACATCTTGACAATTGGTGAAGAACAAATGTCTGTTAGGAAACATTTTTTAGAATAGGACCTGTAGTATAGGCTTGACAAGTCACAGCAAAATGCCCCCAAAAATCAAAGCATTACCCTTGAGCCACTTTGGACAATTGTGAAGAACAAATTCCTGTTAGAAGGACAACAATTTTTAGAAAGGACCTGTAGTATAGCTGCAATGTCACAGCAAAAAGCCCCCAAACAATTCAAAACATGACACTGAACCACTTTTGACAATTGAGAAGAACAAATGTCTATTAAAACAATCTCCAAACTGACGAATTTTTTAGAATAGGACCTGTGAGTATTCCTGCATTTCATCAGCAAAATGGCCCCCAAAAATTCAAAGCATGACCCTTGAGCCACTTTGGTAATTGTGAAGAACAAATTCTGTTTAAACAAAATTTTTTTATAAGAGGAACCTGAAATTATATTTTTTTTTTTTTTTGCTATTTTTTGCATATCAAAGCAGCAGACCCAAAAAATTATAAAAATTGACTCTCAGCCACTGTTAAAAATTATGAGGAGAAAAATTCCACTAGAAGCACATTTCTGTTCCACAGGACCATGATGATTGCTGTATCTCAAGCTACATGACCCCAAAAAAATTATAAATATGACTTCTCAGCCACCATGTTAATAATTGTGATGGAGAAATTCCACTTAGAAGCCAACTTTCTGTTCCCAAGACCATGAATAATTGCTTATCCTATTGTTTTCACAGCTACATTACCCCAAAAAAATTATAAATATACTTTCTCAGCCACTGTTTAAAAATTGTGAGGGAAGAAATGCCACTTAGAAGCCACATTTCATGTCCAAGACCATAATTATTGGGCGGGGGGTGGTTATCTCACAGCTACATGACCCCAAAAAATTATAATATGACTTCTCGTCCACTGTTAAAATTGTGAGGGAGAAATGCCACTTATAAGCCACATTTCTTGTTTCCAAAGGACCATGTATTATTGCTGTATCTCACAGCTACATGACCCCCAAAAAATAATAAATTTGATTATTGTTTGACTTCTCAGCCACTGTTAAAATTAGTTGAGGGAGAAATGCCACTTAAACCACATTTTTCTGTTCCAAAGGTCCATAATTATAGCTGTATCTCACAGCAATCATGACCACAAAACCCATTTGACAATGCGAAAACTTGTTAATATAAGTGAGTAAAATGGTTGGGATGATATAGGGAATATCTTATTACGGAGTGTTGTCATGAACCTTGCTGTCTTTTACAGTCTCCACACAAGCAAAACCAGCAAAATGAACTGTTGGGAAAAAGAGAATAAAAATTGCAGTAGAAATGATCAGTTTAAAAAAAATGTTTTCAAGAGGACCATTTCTGTTTGACGAGGAATGTGAAGTAGACCGGCAACTAATCGGTTACCTGGGCAATTGGGGCCACAACATCATCAGAGATCCATGCCTGATTCATCTTGATGAAAGTCAAACGATCCACATTATCTGTGGAAAGCCGGATGCGTTTGTCTGTAATGACTCCTCCAGCTGTGCTGAAGGTCCGCTCAGATATGACGCTGGCTGCTGGGCAGGACAACACCTCTATGGCGTGACGAGCCAGCTCGGGCCATTCGTCCATTTTGGATACCCAGAAGTCTATTGGGTCCGGAACACATGCAAAAACATCGGTGTTGAGACGCTTATAGTCGTGCACCATGATCTTAAGCTGATCTCTGTGTGTTGGATTGTGTGCCCTGCATTGCATGCGTTGGTGAGGTGGTAAACAAAGATTGCCAGAGGTCACCCATTAGGCTTCTGCCACCTTGCCTGCTGCTGCCGCTACGCCTACTTGGCACTCTACTGCTGTCACGTCGCTGATGTTGTTCCAACGTGACATTTGGGGAACGTGAAGCAGACGCAACAGATGTCTCCAGTTGATCAATCAGCAAGGTCTCCATTTCCTGCATTTTACTCTCTATTTGGGTGGGTGGAAGGAAAGTGCTGATTTTTGTTTTGTACCGGGGATCCAGAAGGGTGGCCACCCAGTAACTGTTGTTCATTTTGATGGCCTTAATGCGAGGATCATGTTGGAGAAATGGAGCATCCAAGCACTCATGTGAGAGATGGAGCCTTGATTTCCCAAGCCTCTGGGTCGAGGGGCACTAGCAAACTGATCTTCCTCATCTTCCTCCTCCGCCTCAAATTCGCGCCAACCTCTTTCCAAGGCAGGGACGTCGGTAACATCGTGTCTAGGAATACCTCATCCTCCTCCTCCTCCTCCTCCGCTGCACAGCTTCAACACAGCCCTGACTTGCCTGAGATGATGCACCCTGAGAGCTGATGCGCCACCTTGCACTAGCTCTGGACCCCGAACCACTGCCTAATGAAGACCGATGAAATTGTGAAACTGTCGGGCCTTGTGGATTTGACGGAGAGAAAGGCTCCGTGTCCGCATCTGTGTCCGTCTCCTCCTCCGTCGCTGGCGGGACCTGTTGTTTCAGAGTGTCCAACGATCGTTCCAGAACTAAGATCACCACAATGCTCATGTCTGGACATATGTGGCCATTGTCCGCACTGACCATTTTGGTGGCTTTATTCAAAACTGGCAGGATGGGTGCAGAGCTCTTTCACCTGGCCTCCACTTCTCGGTGGTTTTCAAACACCCCGAGGTCGCACGTTGCTTGTCAGGCCATGTGTCACTTCGTACTGCGTAAATGGCATTGCGCTGCTGCCCACTCGCTGGAGCATGTGGAGGGTGGAATGGAATTCCAGGTGTTTGCACGTCAACAATGAGACGGTGACGGGGAGGCCGAGCTGACGCTGCAACGCCAGCCAGGTGGGACGATGCAGGGTGCGAAGGCGGAAGTGCGAAACTCAGACCTCGAGGCCTTCTTCAGCAGGCAGTCCAGACCCGGGTAGCCTCTTTAGAAATTTCTGGAGCGACAAGGTTCATGACATGTGCCGGCAAGGGATGTGCTCCAGCTCTACCAATCTTAAGGGCGGGCCAGCAGATTTAGCCCGTTATAGCACACCACCTTGCCTGGCACAAGGGTTCTTGTCACCCAGCCAGCACTGGTCTCGTTGCGGTGAGCAGTCCACAGCTCCTGACCCTGTGTTGTTGGAAAACTGTCTCCAAGGAAGATTAATTTCAACACGGCTGGTTGTCTCTGGGAACATGAGCCACCCGAGGACCTTGGGGAAAGAACCCTGCACCATCCCTGCGGTTTTGAAAGAAGGAGCTAGGTGTGCGCCGAGCTGAGATCCACGTCACCCCCAGGCAGAATTTCTCCACCCAGCTCACCAGTGAGTGACCACAGAAGATTTTAGCGGCTTGGCGTGCTACTAGTCCATGTGTCGGTGGTGAGATGGACTTATCCGACAACAAGATGCAGACAACGCGCTTGAAATTTTAGATGGACACGTGGCTGGCCAGGTACAGGACGGCTTTCTGCAAGAAATGCCTGCTCGGCATCTGGTATGGGGGCAGGAAACGGGGGTGACGGGCGGAACCATCTGGTTCCACCGACGGAAGGAAACTTTTCCCCAAGGCCAAAAGCTGGAAAATGCCGACATTCAGGTTTTGGCTTTGGGATGGTTTGGGTTTAAAAGTGTTTCTTCTGCCCCCCAAAACCTGGAAGGACAGAAGGCTGGCGCTGGCGGGCCGCTGAGGCGGCAGGCGTCAAACTGGCGGAAGGAGAAGGGGTAGGGGGTTCGGGTGGTGCTGGTGGATCGGGCGACGGTGGGGGCTGAAGGGGGTGATCCCTGTATGACTTGAAGACATGGGCAGCTGGGAACGCTTGGTGGTGGCGGAGGGGAGGGCGGAGAAAAGGGGTGTGACAGTGGTTGGACCCCGGGTCGGTCGGGCCTTTTTTGGCCAAGGGTGCCCCCTCCTTTTCAATATGCATTTTGTGCATGTGTAGAAGTTGGTGGTGGTTAACCACTTAAAGGGTTTTTGCCTCTATTATCGTTTACGGCAAAGGCGGATTTGACATCCCGGGTGAATCAGAGGTTGTCAAAGGGGAAGGGCCAGCTTGAGAGGTCCCGGACCTTTTTTGGGGGAAAGGGGAGCGGGGTTTGCGCTGACCGTGGCTGGCGGAAAACATTCAGCGGATTCTGCGCGCCCTTCCCCCTTTTTTTGGCGGGGGGCCCGTTTGCACTACCCCCTGTTTCCCCCTGTAAATGATGAAGGGTCCAAGCAAATTCGGGGAAAAGACCCGGATGGGGTCCCCAATGTCGTATTTCACATCACACAGGGGGGACTTGGTGTCCGACTTTTTTGCATCCCGAAGCTGCGGGTACAAGCAAGGGGGACTCAGGCGTTGCCCACCCCGGGGTTTTGCATTGCCGGCTTCCTTTACTCCCCTTGATGGCTCAGTAATGGGGTCAGGCGAAAAATATTTTTCCCCTTGTCTTTTAACATGCTTTGACCCCAACCGATTTTTTTCCTCAAAGGGTCTTCAGAAAATTGATTATCCCAGTGGTGGGTAAGAGTTGACATTTGGGCTGCTTCATGTTGGCAGATGCTGAGATGCTGATGGACGACATTTTGGGGCCGTGACTGCGGGAGAGGAGGTAAAACGTAGTGAGGTTGATTAACCATGAAGGACAGATTTGGGGCGATGTTCGTTACTTTGATTCCCGGGCCCTGAAGCGGGTGACGGGGCCCGACGGGGCCTGCCTGCGATCGCTGGATGCGTGTTTTCCCAGCACTGGGAAAGGGCACCTTCTCTGTACCCCACCCCCAGTGCTACCCCCTTTTGCTCGTTACCCCCTGCATTTCGTCCATGTTTGAAAATAAAAATTTTGGGAAATTGGGAATAGTTTTGGAAAATCTTTATTTTAAAAAACAGCAAACAAGCTATTTCAAATCCTCTAACAAAACAAAATTGTGGATTCAAATTTAACTGCAAGGGGTCTATCAACAAATCTGGACTGGGCAAAAGTCCAAAAAAAGTTTTCTGTTATGTTTTGATATAATAAACTGATTTTTTTTCACCTTTCAATTCCCTGTGGTGATATGAATTGCTGTTTTTTTAAAATTACGTAGATGCTGGTCAAAGAACAAGGTGGGTGGCAAAAGTCAAAAAAACCGAATGTTAGTTTTGTAAATAACGGATTTTTTTACCTTTCAATTCACCCTTTGGGGAAAAATGAAATGCTGTTTTAAGATTTTTTTA
>JAODAL010084641.1:0-10853 GCA_025379985.1 Phyllomedusa bahiana
TTTTTAAATGTTTTTCTTTTACACTTTTTAAATTTTTTTTAATTTTCTTTTTCACTACAACATCTATGCCATTTACCCTGAGTTCTGCGGTTTCCCCGAATCCCTCTAAAAATTAAATACCAAAAAAAGCCTGGTTTACGATGGCAGCACCTACATTTGCCCTCTTTAAAAACCATCTGTGGACAATGTGAAAATTTTTTAAATTTTAATTTTTTTTTTTTTTTTTTTTCATTTTTTATTCACTGATGGACATTTTAAAACAAATGGCCCCCCTAATTTTGATATTTTAATTCTTTTTTTTCTTATCTTTAAATAATTACTTTTTGTCTATAGGAGAAAATTTGGGGTTTTATTATTATTTTTTACTATATCCCACTTATTTTTTTTTTTAAGTATGCACTAAAATCATGTTTTTTTCACACGTTTCCCAATATGCACAAACCCTTTTTACACTCTTATTATCTTAAAATTTTTCATAAATAATGTGTAAAATCCCTTTTTTTCAAAAACCACAATATATTTATATTTACACAATCACAATACTTACAAATAAGTTCATTTTAAAATTATGATATAAAATCAACTACCCACCACTGCATGGAAACCAAATTTTTAATTCCCCTGGGTTCTTTTTTTTTCACTGTTTTTTTTTATCCCCTTTGGGATAAATCTTTTTTTTCATCATGACCCAACCCTTCAAAAAAACTTTAAAATTTCCCTTGGGGTTCATCTGTTTTTTAACAGTTTTGGGAACGTTTTGAAATCTGTTTGTGAACCACCGTGCGCGGAGTTCCCCGCGCACGCGCCTTGAGCAATCAAAAGCGGAATCCATTTTTGATTAGGTCTTGCCCATTTTAAACACCCCGCATGCGGGGATGGGCTGCACACCCCCGACTAATACATGGGAACCCATTTTGTATCTAACTCAGGCGTTTTGAACACCTTTTTCCGGCTGTACAACGGGTACCCTTTAAAGCCCATGTACCTATACTATGGGTTTAAACCTTTTTAAGGGCTTTCTTTGCTATTGGTAAAATTATTAATTAGAGGGGGGAAACCAAATATGGCTACATCATTTAAATCCCCAGGTCTCATTAAAGTTTTTTTCACCCCCCGGACGAAACGCACGCGAAACGCGCGTTGGGGGGCGTGATCCTTTTACTCCCCCGGGCCAAATTGTGGATTTCTGTCTAACGTCCTCTTATTAAGGTCGGGTATATACTTTTATATATTGCTCCTTGTACGGCTATATGCAATTATAATGTGTTATCTTATTACTTATATTGGGGTCACCTGACCTTATATCGGTCTGTTAACTATCCCAGATGGTGTGCATAGTGGTCACGTATCTGTGTATTTTCACTGTCATTTTTAATGATTTTTATGAATTTTTGTATATTTAATAAAGCTATTCTATTTTACTTACAATTTGTAGACCTTCTTTGATAGGTGTTTATAGTAATACTGTGGGTCTTACAGGTATTCCTTTTGGATATAGCCCTGGTTTTTTCTAATAGGTGTGCTAGTGATATCTCATCCTCACCACCGGCCACTGCCGAACCTCCTGGATCATTGACCTAGTGATATCTCATCCTCACCACCGGCCACTGCCGAACCTCCTGGATCATTGACCTATTGATAATCTATCCTCACCACCAGCCACTGCCGATCCCCCTGGATCAATGACCTTGTGATATCTATTCCTCACCCCCGACCACTCCCGAACCTCCTGGATCATTGACCTAGTGATATCTCATCCTCACCACCGGCCACTGCCGAACCTCCTGGATCATTGACCTAGTGATATTATATCCTCACCACCGGCCACTGCCGAACCTCCTGGATCATTGACCTAGTGATATCTCATCCTCACCACCGGCCACTGCCGAACCTCCTGGATCATTGACCTAGTGATATTATATCCTCACCACCGGCCACTGCCGAACCTCCTGGATCATTGACCTAGTGATATTATATCCTCACCACCGGCCACTGCCGAACCTCCTGGATCATTGACCTTGTGATATCTCATCCTCACCACCAGCCACTGCCGAACCTCCTGGATCATTGACCTAGTGATATTATATCCTCACCACCAGCCACTGCCGAACCTCCTGGATCATTGACCTAGTGATATTATATCCTCACCACCGGCCACTGCCGAACCTCCTGGATCATTGACCTAGTGTCACGATACTAGTGAATACAGCTGGAATCCAATGACGAGGACTGGCTTGAACACAGCGAATGCAAATCCAGACTGGAACAGGAGGCAGCAAAGATGGAGACTGGATCCAGGAAAGGTCAGGAGAAGCACAGTTGAGTGATACATAGGTATCAGGGTAAACCGCAAAGGTGAGAAACTAACGGGAAGGCAAGTTCCAGGCTAGAGGACTGCAACAGCAGGAGCTTAACACAATACTCAAGCAATGGACATCAGGCTTGAGGAGTTTATATAGGAACCAGGAATAGGAAACAGGAAACAAAATGGCAACCAGCTGAGACACAATCCACCATCTTGACTGAGGGCAAACTTAAGGGCAAACACAGTTAGCAAGTCCCAAGGTATAGCAGGAGGTTCCTGACCTAGTGATATCTCATCCTCACCACCGGCCACTGCCGAACCTCCTGGATCATTGACCTAGTGATATCACATCCTCACCACCGGCCACTGCCGAACCTCCTGGATCATTGACCTAGTGATATCTACCCTAAACCACCACCATGTGACACTACTGGATCAATGACCTAGTGATACTCTATCCTCATCATAAGCCACTGCCAAACCTCCTGGATCATTGACCTTGTGATATATCCGACCCCGCCCTGCCGAACCTCCGGACATTGACCAGTGATTTAGGACATTGACCTAGTGTATTTATCCTCACCACCTCCGCTGCCAAACCCCTGGATCATTGACCTGGTAATAAATTCCTCACCACCGGCCCTCCCAAACCCCTGGTCATTGACCTAGGATAGCCGTCCTCATCCAACACTCCAAAACCCCGGATCTTCGACCTTTTGTAAACCTCACCAGGCCACGCCAAACCCTCCTGATATTGACGTTGTGATATGTCCTGACCACCAGCCACTGCCGAACCTCCTGGATCATTCACCTAGTGATATTATAACTCCCACCGCCGCTCCCAAAACCCCCTCCTGGATCATTGACCGGTAAAGTATTTCCTCACCCCCGGGCCAAATGCGAACCCCTGATCATTGACCTTTTAGTCTCTCATCAAAACCATGCAAACCTCCGGGACATTATTTGTGATATTCACCTCCCAACCCGGCCTTTCCGAACCCTGGATCACTGCCTAGTGATTTATACCTCACCACCCCCCTTTCCCGAACCCCCGGGATCTTGCCCTTAAATTAATTTCCTCCCCACCGGCCACTCCGAACCCCCGGGACTTTGACCTAGTGTACTCACCTCACCAAACCCTGCCAAACCCCCTGGATCATTGCCCATTGTTACTACCCCCCACCGGCCACGGCCAAACCCTCCTGGTTTCTTGACCTTGGATTTTAATTCTCACCCCCTCCCGCTGCCAACTCCTGTTCTTTGACCGGGTAAAAATTACCTCGCCCCCGGCCATGCCGAACCCCCGTCATTGACCTAGTAACCTATCCTCACCCCCGCCACTGCCGACCTCCTGGTTCAAGACCTTGTGATACTCCCCACCACCGCCACTGCCGAACCTCCGGACTTGTCCTAGTGTACCCCGTCCCCTCACCGGCCACCCCAAACCTCCGGATAAATGACCTTGAATATTTCCTCACCACAGCCACTGCCGAACCTCCTGGATCATTGCCCTTTTGTATTATATCCTCACCACCCCCCACTGTCAAACCCCCTGGATTTTTCCTATAAAATTCCTCCTCACCACTTTTTTTCTCCCAACCTGCGGGTTTTTGACCTGTATTCTCTACCCTACCCCCAAGCACTGCTAAAACCTCCGGACATTGACCAGGATCTCACCTACCCCATCCCCGCCGAACCTCCGGATCATGCCCAGTGAATTATTCCCACCAGCCACTCCCAAATCCGGGTTTTTGGCCTTTGTTTTTCTCCCCACCACCGGCCACTGCCGAACCTCCTGGATCTTTGCCTTGTGTTGTTTCCCTCACCACCACCCATTTCGAACCCCGGGATTTTGACCTAGTGATACTCTTTCCCACCATTTTTTCTCCTCCTGCGGATCATGACCTAGTGATTCTTTTAAACCACCAAACCCTGTTTAAACCTCCTGGATCATTGACTATGAAACTCTATCCTACCACCACCTGCAAAACCCCTGGATCTTGACCTAGTGAACTCTATCCTCCCCACCCCCACTGCAGAACCCCTGGATCTTGCCTTTGATACCTTCCCATCACCACCACTTCAAACCCCCCTGCATTTTGCCCAGTGATACCTACCTCCCCAAAACCAGAAAAACCCTGGTCATTGCCCAATTGATATCTCACCCACCCCCCGGCCACTGCCGAATTCCGGGATTAAACTGGTAAAAAAAATTCCTGCCCACCGGCCACTCCCGAACCCCCGGGATAATTGACCTAGTGATACCCACCTCACCACCACCACTGCGGACCCCTGGACTTGGGCCTGGGATATATATCCTGCCACCGCCACTGCCAACCCCTCCTGGTCATTCCTAGTGAATTAAAACCTCACCACCGCCGCTGCCAAACCCCCGGGATCTTTGCCCTTTGTGATATTATATCCTCCCCCGCCACGCCGAACCCCTGGATCATTGCCTTGGATATCTCCTCCTCACCCCCAGCCACCCCCGACCCTACTGCATCATACTATGATACCTACCCTCCCATAACCAGCCAAATTCCTGATCATGCCCTTTGTGATTTCCGACCCCCACCCCACTGCCAACCTCCGGATTTTTGACCTGGATTTATACCCCTCCCCCCCTGCCCGCCGAACCTCCGGTTTTGACCTGTTAGCTCGCCCTCATCACAACCCACTGAAAAAACCCTCCGGATATTGACCTTGGATATCTCACCCTCACCACCCCCCACGCCAAAACCCCCTGATCACTGACCTTGTGATTTATATCCCTCCCCCGCCCTTTGCCGAACCCCTGACATTGACCGGGTAAAATATTTCCTCAACCACCGGGGCCACTCCCGAACCTCCTGGATCATTACCTTGAAACTCTATCCCACCATAACCACTGTAAAACCCCTGGACATTGCCTATTGATACCACCTCCCCCACCGCCCACTGCCGACCCTCCTGACTTGACCTTGTGATAATTTTTCTCACCATCCCAAATGCCGAACCTCCTGAAATTTTTTGACTTAAAAAATTTACCCCACCACCGCCACTGCCGAACCTCCAATCTTTGGGACCTAGGATACTCTATCCTCCCACCATCACGCAGAACCTCCTGGATCTTTGCCCTAGTGATTTTATTCCTCACCCCCGGCCTGCCGAACCCTAGTCATTGGCCAGGGATACTCCTCCCCACCAGCCACGCCGAACCTCCGGGATTTTGACCAGTGATTCTCACCTCACCACTGTTTACTCCCAAACCCTGCTTGTCTTGACCTATTTTTTCTCTATCCTCACCCCAACCACGCCGAACCTCGGTCATTGACCTATGAAACAAATCCACCCCACCAGCCACTGCAAACCTCCGGACTTTTCCAGTGAACTCTATCCTCCCCACCACCTGCAAAACCCCTGGATCATTGACCTAGTTACCTATCGTCACCACCCCCACTGCAAAACCCCCCTGGTCTTTGACATGATACCTATCTCACCACCACACTGCCAAACTCCGGGATCATTGACCTATGATATCTCTCCTCACCACCACCATGCCCAACCCCCGGGTCATTGACCTTGTGTATTATATCCTCCCCACCACCACTGCCAAACCCCGGATCAGGACCTTGTGATTTTTATCCCGCCCCCGGCCATTCCCGAACCCCCTGGATATTCCCCTTGTGTTTTTTTACCCTCGCCACGGCCACTCCCCAACCTCCAAATCTTTGACCTAGATTTATTATATCCCCACCCCACCCCCGCCCGAACCTCCTGGCATTACTTAATGAATCTCCCTCACCACCGGCCTTCCCCAAACCCTCCTGGATCATTGACCTAGTTATATTTTATCACCACCACCAGCCACTGTCGAACCTCCTGGATCATTAACCTAGTGATACTCTATCCTCACCACCCACCACTGCAGAACCTCCTGGATCTTTGACCTAGTGATATTATTTCCTCACCACCAGCCACTGCCGAACCCGGATCATTGACCTATGTACCTACCCTCCCCCACCCGCCACGGGCCCTCCCATCTTGCCCTAGTGTAATCTATCCTCACCCCCCCCTTACTGCCAAAACCCCTGGATCATTGATTTTGGTATTATTCCCCCCCACCGGCCATGATAAACCTCTTGATCATTACCAGTGATACTCTTTCTCACCACCGGCCATGCTAAACCCCCCGGACATTGACCTATGATACTTATTCTCCCCCCGGCCACTGCGAACCTCCGGATCATTGCCATTTGATTATCTACCTCCCCACCAGCCCCTCCCGAACCCCCTGGATCATTGACCTTGTGATATTAAAACCCCCCCACGCCACTGACGAACCCCCCGGGATCTTTGACCTTGATTTTCCACCCTCACCACCGGGCCACTGCAACCTCCTGGACTTGACCTTGTATATACCTCCCCACCACACTGCCAAACCTCCTGGACATTGACCTGGATATTTACCTCGCCACTCCCCACTTCCGAACCTCCGGGATCATTACCTTTATTTTTCTTCGCCATCGGCCCGCCGAACCCCCTGGATCAATTGACCAATACACTCAGGGGGCCATTTTATTAGGTCCCGTCCAAAGCCGAAAACAAATTTTCTAATCCCCCAATACATGGGGCAACTCAGTGCATTTAGGCATGTAGACATGGTCAAGACAACCCCTGCGTTCAAACCGACATAAAATTTGGGAAGAAAGGTATTTGAGTGCCTTTTTAAAACGGGGCAGGTTGTTGGTCCAAAAGGGGCTGGTTTATATTTCAAAAACTGCTAAATCTTGGATTTTTCCCACAACCATCTCTAGGTTTTTCAAAATGCCCAAAAAGAAAAAAAAACCCAGGAGCGCACCCTGGGGGGGAAATCCCTTGTTGATGCCAAGGTCAAAGGAAAGGGGAAACGGGTTCGAGCTGATAGAAAGGAACAGTGACTCAAATAGCCACCCTTACAACCCAAAGGGAGGCAGAAGAGCATCTCTGAACGCACAGTATGGCGAACTTTGAGCAATGGGGGTAAAAAACAGAAAACCACACCGGTGCCCTCCCTTTCAGCTAAAACAGGAAACTGAGGCTCCAAATTTTCCCAAGCCATCGAAATTGGGCAGAGAAAAATGGAAAAAAAGTTTCCTGGTTTTATGAGTCTCGATTTTGCTGCGAAATTCATGGTAGGGGAGAATTTGCGTCAACAACATGAAAGCAGGTCCACCCCTTGTATCAAGGTTCGGGGGTGGTTGGGGGCATGGTGTGGGGAAAAATTTTCTTGGGGCTCTTTTGGGCCCCTGGGGGCCAATGAGCATCGTTGCAAAAACCTTTGGGAAACTATCCACAAAAATTGAGGGAGTTCGAAGGGAAAGGGGGTCCAACCCGTTACTCAGGTGACCTTAAATGGCCTGGTGTATATTTAACACCACCACCACCAAAGACGAACCTCTGGATCTTTACTTAATGATTCCATCCCCCACCGGGCCCACTGCCCAACCCCCGGTCATTTACCTATGAATCTATCCTCACCACCCTCCACTGCAGAACCTCCTCAATCTTTGACCTAGTGATATTATTTCCTCACCACCAGCCACTGCCGAACCTCCTGGATCATTGACCTAGTGATACTCTATCCTCACCACCCGCCACTGCAGAACCTCCTCAATCTTTGACCTAGTGATAATCTATCCTCACCACCAGCCACTGTCAAACCTCCTGGATCATTGACCTTGTGATATTATATCCTCCCCCGCCACAAAGACCCCTGGGTATTGACCCAGTGATACTCTATTTTCACCACCCGGCCACTGCGAAAATTTCCCGGATCATTACCCCATTTTATAAACGTTCCTCACCCCCGCCCGCCGAACTTCCGATCATTTTACCTTGTGATATTTTATCCCACACCGGCCACTGAAACCTCCTGGGGCATTGACCTTTTGATATTTTCCTCACCCCCGGCCACTGACAACCTCCGGGGTCATGTCCTTGGAATATTACCTCACCCTCACCACGACGAACCCCTTGGATTTTTGACCTTGTGATATTTATATACCCCACCCCGGCCCTTGGCCAAAACCCTTTCCTGGTAAATTAAACCAGTAAATTTCTCATCCTCCCCACCCCCTTAAATCCCCGAACCCCCCGGGATCTTTTACCTGGTAATATTTTATCTCACCTCGGCCCCCAATGACAAAACCTCCCCCCCAGGTTCCATTTCTAAAAATGAAATTAAATGGAAAAAAAAAAAAACTTCCCCCCAAAACCCGCCCTCTTTTAAACCCTTTATAAAAAAAAAAAGTATTTACTGTGTGGAGGGGATGTAGTTTTGGAAAAATTTTTCCCCCACATTTGAGGGAAATTCCCCTGAATTTGGTAAGATGTGTTACATAAAAGTAGAGATGTGTTTTTGAGGGTTCGTTAAAAAAAGGAAAAGGACGGGTTTATCCCTTTTCTCCGATTTTTTTTATAAACCTCCAAATTTAAACTTTTAAAAATTTGGGAAAAATTCCCAAGACCGACCCCGTATAGGGGAAATTAATTTTCCCACTTTCTGAGGTTTTGGGGGTTTCAGAGGGTGGCCCCCTTTCGAGATGATTTAGTGTCATCAACTTTTTTAAAAAAAAAAAGGTATTAAAAAATTGGGAATTTAAAAACCCAAAGGAAAAACCGGGGGGGACAAGCAATACTTTTTCCTTGAGAAAGGGGAAACCCCTCAAACATTAAAGGTTTTTTTTTTACTTGAAAAAAAAGCAAAAAGGTCATATACGAACCCTTTAAAAAATTTATGTAGACGGGGTAATTTTGGCCAAAAATAGAGGGGTTTTTATACGAGTCTGTTTGAATGAACAAACGGGCCCTGGGTCAAGGGGAAAAAGACAGAAAAAGGGGAAAAAATGGTTTAAGGGGTGAGGTTTTTTTTTAGAAATGTTTTTTTTGTGCAGAACTATACTTGCACTTGGGCTTTATATGTTTTTTTAATTTATATAGGAGGAAGGGATGCCTCCATTTTGGCTCTTGCCCCCCCCCACCCCCACAGGCTGTTATACAGGGGCAGTATGTTTGAATTTGGTGTTTTTTTTTTTTATTTTTCTCTCGGTTTATGGAGGTCTGTTGCCCCCAATGGAATCTGAAAGTGAGTCTGAAATGAGAGGAAAAAAATAGAATAGGCCCACCCCTTAAATCCTTTGGGTACCCGGGGTGGCTTAAGTTTTTTTGATCAAAACATGTGAACTAAGAATCTCAAAAGTTTTTTTCATGTATTGTATAAACCTACAGATCCAACACAAGAAAGAAGGTAGGAAGTTGGGTGAAAACACTGACATCATGTAAAGGATTTGAGAAGATGCATTTTGGAAGAGGTTAAAGGAAGGGATAGAATGCAGGTTAGACAGCAAGAGGCATATTAGATCTTTCCACCAAAGGTCTCAATGAGAATCTTAATTTTTTTTTTTATAATAAGATACAAAAAAACCACAGAGAGTATTTAAGTACCTTCAGGCAAGTATAGAGATATAAAATATAACTTTTATTAGTACATATAAAACCGGGAACCTACACAGTCCCTATTGCACCCTAACAAACAATAGACCTAACAGATACCAAACATGGAGTAACCGCCCCAAAAAGGTCGACCCCAAACAGGAACCTTCCATACAATGACCCCTATTCAATCCCTCAAATATAGCAATACTACAAACTAAAAAGCATAAAGCCAAAAAGGTCTCAATAAATGTATGCAAATCGCTAGAAAATGCACCTTACTTATAGAGTCGCGTTTCCCCCATGAATAATATGGGTTCATCAGGGAAATGTAAATGCCATAATGCCATACAGAAAAAAGGTGCTTACGTCCCTAAAGATGAAACAGTCCGATTCCGATCCGTCAAAAAATTTTCAACAAGCCCGCCAAAAGTAGGAGACACTATTTCAAGCCCCGCCAAATTTAAAAATACCCACAATAAAAATAAGAGAACCTGGAAACATGCGTATTGAAATTGGTTAATTATGGGGATAAGGGAAGTGAAAAAACAGTACACGGGGGCTGGAAAGGGGGGGCGTTCTTCCCCCAAACCTTTCAAGGTGTGCGCCTGGCGGGGTTGTCCAAGCTTCTCCTTGCTATCAGACTGGAACCAAGACTGTTTAGCGAAAAATAGGTATACTACTTTTTCTATTGTCACTGACTTTGAAAACTTGCATGAAGTTTTTTTAAAAATTGTATTAACACAACAAGAAATAAAAAATGATAAAAAGCAAGTGCAATATTGACCATGAAAAGATCATATGCAAAATTAAAGGGGGTTTTCCCCAAAAATTTTTGCCTCTTTTATCCAATTCGCTTTTGAAGGAGATGGGGGTTTTTCTGAACTACATTTCATGTACCCGCAGGCTTGACGTCACCATGCCTTTCCCCCAGAAGCCACTTGCAAAAAAAGGGCTGTTTATGTAAAGGGTTTTTAGCAGTTACAAATAGGTGGTGGTTAGAGATTCTACCTTCCCAACATAGGGGCCCAGGTTTTAAACCCTGCAGGTGCCAAAGAGTGATTTTTTTTGTCTCAATGGCATACCTATTGAGGTT
>JAODAL010084642.1:0-10852 GCA_025379985.1 Phyllomedusa bahiana
CTTACAGGGTCAAAGGCTGATAGATACCAGCAGCAGGCTTCTATGGCCCTTATGGGTGCATGGGGAAAAAATGGCATTGGGCCCTTAATTAATGAGCAAATTCTTTTAGGAAACCAAAAATTCCCCAAACCCCATGCAAAAAACCACAAATTAAAACACATTGGGGGAAACTGCTAAAAAAGGCAACAATACCTGATTTAGAATTGGGATATGGATAAAGCGATACAGAGGGTAACGCCAAACTGTAACCGAACAACCCGGCTACTATTTTGGGGGGCCCTGGCTTTCTAAGGGGGGGCCCTGACTACGAATTGGGGCCCCTGACTAAAAAAGGGGGTCCCTGCTACTTTAAAGGGGGCCCCCTACTTACTATGGGGAGGGCCCTGACTAAAAAAAAAAGGGGGGCCCTGGCACAAAAGGGGGGGGCCCCGACCCCAAATAAAAGGGGGCCCTGACTACTTTAAAAGGGGGGGCCCTGACTACTAAAAGGGGCCCCTGAAATACTATGGGGGGCCCCCTGGCCCACTAAGGGGGGCCCTGGCTACTATTGGGGGGGCCCCTGGCTACAAATTTTGGGGGCCCCTGATTACTTTTTGGGGGGCCCCGGCTACTATGGGGGGCCCCTGGAAATTTTTTCTAGGGGAGGGGGCCGGCTCCCATGGGGGCCCTGGCTACTAAAGGGGGGCCCCTGACTACTATGGGGGAAAGGCCCCGGGCTAAATATTTTGGGGGGGCCCCCACTACTTTAAAGGGAGGCCCTGACACTAAGGGGGGCCCTGGCTACTTTTGGGGGACCCCTGGGACTATGGGTGGGCCCCTGACTCTATGGGGGGCCCCGGCTGCTATTTGGGGGGGGGGGCCCCGACTACATAAAGGGGCCCCCTGACTACATAAAAGGGGGGGGGCCCCCGACTAAAATAAAGGGGCCCCTGGCTATATAAAGGGGGGGCCCTTTAAATAAAATAAAGGGGAGCCCTGAAATACCTAAAGGGGGGCCCCGACTACCCCACACCTACCTAAAGGGGGCCCGACTACCAACACACTAGCTAAAGGGGGGGCCCCAAAATACCTACACATTTTGCTAAAAGGGGGGCCCTGACTTCCTAAATACTAGCTAAAGGGGGGCTGACTTCCTGCAAAACTAACCTAAAAGAGACCCCTTTTAAATGGGCCCGTACACTCCCAAAAAAAGGGCCCCTAACTGCCGTATTTCTCCCTAAAAAGGGCCCTTAAAATGGGCCCCCAATTTCTATCTAAAAAAAGACCCTTTAAATGCTGTATACTCCCCAAAAGAGACCGGCCCCAACTGCCTGTTACTCCTTTCATTTTCCCCCAGGGGGGTTGGTCCCCTTTTCCCCACCCGGTCCAACCCCCTAAAATACTAACCTCTAAGTTATTTTCTTTTAACCCGCTCTTTTCCTCCCAACCCGGGGACCCCTGGGAGGTTTTTTTAGAGAGGTGGGGAAAGGGTAAAAAGATGCTGGAAAAATTTAGGATTTTTAAAAAATAATTTTGTGGGGTAAAATTTTTTGGGAGGGTGAAAACTGTGGCCAAAGGGGCAAAATCATCATGGGGGTGGGGCAAAGGATGCAAAGAAAAAAGGGAAAAAGAACGACTTTATGAAGAAAGAACGAAATCCCCCAGATAGGAAAAGTCTCCGGGGAGTTCCCTGATGTAAGGGTTATTTTTACTTCTATATTGGGATAGTGTTGTATTCCACTTAAAAGTGATGTACCTGAGGGTGGGGTCTACACTTTGGTCTTTTATATGGCAAATGTTTAGGGGGACACCTGAGCTTGGTTTTTACCTCTATTGGTTCTTAATGGTGGTTTTTGTAGGTTTAGCCCGGGCGGTGTCCTTATCCCCTAGTGGGCTCTATTTTGGTGGTTTTGTAGGTTAAACCTGAGCTGGGGTCTATCTCTATGTGGGCTCTATAAAGGGAGTGTTTTTAGGTTATACCTGAGGGGTGGTTTTTGGACCCAAAGTGGTCTCCCATAAAGGGGTGTTGGGAGGTTTTTACCCTTTAGCTGGTGTCTGAAACCCCTTTTTGTGGTCTTTTATATGGGGGTGTTTTTTTGGTTATACCTAAACTGGTTTTTTGACAAACCCATTTTTGGGGCCCATTTTAAAGGAGGGGTTTTAAGGGTTTTAACCCCAAGCTGGTGTCTGACATCTATGCGGTCCCTATATGGGGTGTTGTAGGTTATTTTCCTTTTACTGGTGTCTGACCTTTTTTCTGTGGTCTCTATAGGAGGTTTTTTGGTTATACCCGAGCTGGTGTCTGGCATCTTTTTGCGGGCTCTATTTAAGGCGGTGTTGAGGTTATATTGGGATTTTGTTTTTGTGGGAGTGGGAACATGTGTCCCTGATTGCCCTGTGATAAAGGAAATTACACTTTCTTTCTTTTCCTGGGGTTTATTTTTTTGAAGGTGGGGAAGGGTTGGGGGTGACCAATGGAAACGTGGAAGGGGGGTATTGTATGGGGTGGAGGGATTTTTGTATGTGGGTGGAGGGGAAAATTTTTATTTTGGGGGGGGTGGGGGTTTTGGTATGTGGGTGGAGGGGGAATTGTATGTGGGTGGAGGGGGATATTTGATGTGGGGGGGAGGGGGATATTTTATTGGGTGGAGGGGAATTTTGTATGTGGGTGGAAGGGGTATATTGTAATTTGGGTGTGGGGTTTTTTGTTGGGGGGTGGGGGGGATATTGTATGTGGGTGGTGGGGGAATTTTTTGTGTTTTGGAGGGGGGAATTGGTTTTGTGGGTGGAGGGGGGTTTTGAAAGTGGGTGGAGGGGAATATTTTTATGTGGGGGAGGGGATAAATTTTATGTGGGGGGAGGGGATATTTTATGTGGGGGGGGGATATTGTATGGGTGGAGGGGGATATTGTAAAGTGGGTGGAGGGGGAAAATTTTTATGGGGGGTGGGAGGGGGTTTGTAAAAGCCCGGGGGGAAGGGGGGTAGTGTATTTTGGGTGGAGGGGGATATTGTATGTGGTGGAGGGGGGGTATTGGGATGTGGGTGGATGGGGATATTGTATGTGTGGAGGGGGGTATTGTTGTGGGTGGGGGGGGGGATATTGGATGTGGGGTGGGGGGAAATTTAAAGTGGGTGGAGGGGGAAATTTAAGTTTGGGGGGAGGGGGATATTTGATGTGGGTTGAGCGGGAAAATTTTTATGGGGGGTGGAAGGGGGAAATTTTTTGTGGGTGGAGGGGATAATTTAATGTGGGGGGGAGGGGGGTAGGGGATGGTGGGAATGGGGGGGGTATTTTATGTGGGGGGGGGGGATATTGTATTTTGGTGGAGGGGATTTTGTATGTGGGTGGATGGGGATATTGTATTGGGTGGAGGGGATATTGTATGTGGGTGGAGGGGGATATTGTATGTGGGTGGAGGAGGATATTGTATGTGGGTGGAGGGGGATATTGTATGTGGGTGGAGGGGATATTGTATGTGGGTGGAGGGGGATATGGATGGAGCTACTTAGCCCTGTGTCTATGATATGCTAGACAGACAGATATGTGCGATAGACAGATATGCGACTCACTTGCTATTGTACTACACCATACAATTCTGTTTTTCACACTGTATTATGTGGTAAAATGGGCGCATTTATGTCCGAGAGGCCGGTAATATTTTTACGTACAGTAGGGTGGGCCCCCCAAGATCAAGGGTGGGCCCCCCCCAGATCAACTCCCCTGTGGGCAGCAGACCCCCCAGTCCGACACTGGCACTGGGTATAGGTAATGTATATGCACCCCCCACCTCCCTCTCCCCTCTCATAGCGTGTCACATGCACTGAGTATAGGTAATGCATGTGAACCCCCCACTCCCTCTCCCCTCTCACAGCGTCTCACATACAATGAGTATAGGTAATGTATGTGCACCTCCCTCTCCCCTCTCACAGCATCTCACATACACTGAGTATAGGTAATGTATGTGCACCCCCCACCTCCCTCTCCCCTCTCGCAGCATGCAGCTTCTCATACTTTTGGGAAGTGACAATGCTCCTTTACCTCCTCCTCCCTCCACCTCCCAGCATCCAGCTTCTCACATAAACTGAGTACTGTATGTATGAGTAGCCCCCTCCTCCCTCTCCCCTCTCACAGCGTCTCACATGCACTGAGTATAGATAATGTATGTGCACCTCCCTCTCCCCTCTCACAGCGTCTCACATGCACTGAGTATAGGTAATGTTTGTGCACTCCCCACCTCCCTCTCCCCTCTCACAGCATGCAGCTTCTCACATGCACTGAGTATAGGTAATGTATGTGCACCCCCCACCTCCCTCTCCCCTCTCACAGCGTCTCACATGCACTGAGTATAGGTAATGTATGTGCACCCCCCACCTCCCTCTCCCCTCTCACAGCGTCTCACATACACTGAGTATAGGTAATGTATGTGCACCCCCCACCTCCCTCTCCCCTCTCACAGCAAGCGTTGCATTTCCTGTTAGATTTATTGGAGACTAAGGACATGTCCCCACTGCACGGGTTTTTGGACGGTTTTTCAGCCGGTTTGCGGTTTTCCAGACCGCCTGAAAAACCGGCCGAAAACGAGCACAATGTTGCTCTATGGAAAACCTGTGCGGCAGTCCCCACTGCACGGGTTTTCTGTCCGGCGGTTTTTCCGCCCGCGGTCCGGCCGCAAAACATTGAACATGCACAATCTTCTGTCCGGTTTCCGGATGGAATCTGTGCAAGCCAATGTGAAGGGGGAGGGCTTTTCTCCGCTCATCGTGGAGAAAAGCCGCCCCCCCCTACCACCCCGCAGTCGTGGGGACGGCCGCAAAACAGGACAAATACCGGCCGGCAAACCGAAGGGTTTTGATCCTTTACAGAGACCCTGCAGGCAGAATAAGGGAAGTGACTGGATTTACCCCAAGTAAGATATGTCATAAAACACTTGGCCAAGTGTAAACATGAAATACACACAAAACTGATGACCCCTCTTCTAATAGCACCAATTCCAGGTCCCCTCTTCATCACAGTCTCCCAGCGCCTTCATTGTACCCCGTTCCCCGAACGTTTATTCGAACCTTCGTCATTGCAGGCGATTTCTCGGCAGTGGCAGCGAGCGCTTGCAGTGGCCGTAATAAATGGAGCCAGGCAAATACAATACAATATTTTAATTAAGGGAAGGTAACTGGACGGGATATGTGGAGCCTGACATACACATTTTTATAGCACAATTACACATTTCATCGAGCCAGAAACTTTACAGCTTCCATGAAAATTATTTAACACCAGAGTCTGGAATATTAAATAGAAAGCATGGGCTGTCAGGAGCTCTGGGCGAGCCGGTGTCACGATGCATCCGCAGGATGTGGTGGAGACTGAGGCCCCGCTGTGGGGACCCCCCGCCGTCCTATTAGAGACGTTCAAAGTGTTGATTGTTTATGAGTCTCGCTGAATTTAATTAGAAACTTCGAGAACATTCAGATATTTTTTTCTTCTGTTTCGTGTTTGAACTGGTTTTGTTGTACATGAAAATATTAAAATTCAGAAATGGGAATAAATTGGTGTAAAAATTAGAAGTTAGGACAAACTCAAAGACTTTAACCCCCATCTTGGCCTGATGAAGTCCTCTCCAAAAACTGGGGTGTAGGTTGCTGTGATCCTCTGCAAGTGATGGGACAACTGGGAGGCAGAGGTAGGTGTCCACCTATGGTGTCTATCTCTGCCTATCAGGAATAGGGCACAAGAAGGGATCTGTTAGCTACAGTCGGCATCTGCCTTTTACTCCAATCTTGACCGCTTAGATGCCACGGATGACCAAATACATGATATCACACCAGACCACCCCTCTAGCCATGTCCAAGGACAACACCATATGAGGCAACACCTCTAACCATCCCCTAGCACAACCATATAATCACGTCGCCTATGACTGGACACCTTGCTGATGTATTGTAGGTGACCTGCAGCCAAGGGCGTAGCTACAGGGGGTGCAGAGGTAGCAGCCGCTACCGGGCCCTGCAGCCTGAGGGGGCTCAAAAGCCCTCCTGCCATATAAGAAGACATCAGTATTGTAAATGGTACACGGTAATTGGGGGGCCCCATTTCACTTTTTGCACTAGGGCCCAAAGGCTTGAAGTTACGCCTCTCCCTGCAGCCTACAAGACTAATTGGCAGGTTAGGGACCTGCTGCACCATGGTTTTTAGCTCTTTGCATGTCCTAAGAACCAACATTGCCCCGGGGATCCAGGGTTTCTGTCCTGAATTCCTAGGACATACATTCACCACCTGGGGCACGTATGCTTGTGGGGTCCTGGGCAGCTGCATAGTGTGCCCAATGGATAAGATGGCCCTGAGTTTATGCAACCGCAGAAATAATGCAGTTATGCAAGAGAAGAGTGCTCCCTCCCATCTCCCAATTTGCTCCCCTGGGACACAATGACAGGGTGCCGACCAGCAGTTGCTGTGAGCCTGAAGCTGGCGTAATAGGAGAGCTGTAACTGCACACTCTTCTGCTATGCATTATTATTGCAGAATAGTGTTCAAGTGATCGAGCATGTCACGCGTCGTGCCGCAGCCTGCAGGAAGGGCTGCGGGCGCAACCGTGCCCCCACCGGTCCCCGTGCACCGGGAGTGAGTGGCGCTACGGTCCGCATACCGGGCAGCGGGTGCACTCACTCCACTGAGCGCAGCTACTTACCGCACCACGCTCCTGCTTCCTTGCGTCCGTCGGCTGCCGGGTGCGCCGGCTCTTTAAGATTTAAAGGGCCAGCGCATCGGTAATTGGTGATTGCCGGACGTTGACCCTATATATCGGCTCCACCTCCAACATACCATTGCCGAGTCCATAGTGCCTGTACCTATGCGAGGAAGCCTTCTAGAATTCCGGTTGGCCTTCTCCGTGTACCAGTCCCGTTTGCGCACGTCCTTCGACCACGAACCTTCGCTGCCTGCCCTGACCTTCTGGCCTGTACCCGACTACGAGTTCGCCTGACGATTTTGTACCGTGTTGCATCTCGGCTACTGCCGCAGGCAAGTCACATCAGGGGTAGCGACCTGGTGGAATCCCGCCACAGCAAGTCCATCCCGCTTTGCGGCGGGCTCTGGATGAAAACCGGGATCACTTCGACTCCGCTCCCTGGTGTGGCCTGTACCATCGCCTGCAGTGGCCCAGTGGATTCACTACTCCCAGTCATTACAGTTGGACTCGGCCATGGATCACGCCAAGGTGCCGTTGCCCAGTATTGAGGACCTCACCACCATCGTGGCCCAGCATACTCCACAACTGTCTCACCAAGTTCAGCAGGTGCATCAGCTGTCCGTTATGGTGCAGCAATTCCTCTCTGCCCAGTCACACCAGCCACTGTCCTCTCCGCAGGTCACGTCTTCCGCTGCTGTGGCGTCCGTCGTTCCCAAGCTCCGGTTATCACTGCCGACGAAATTTGATGGGGACCCGAAATCGTGCAGGGGGTTCATCACCCAATGCACCATGCACGTGGAACTCATGGTCAACCAGTTTCCTACAGAACGCTCCAAGGTGGCTTTCATGGTCAGTCCTCTTTGGGAAAGCCCTGGCCTGGGCCACCCCACTTTGGGACAAAAGCGACCCTGTGACGTCCGATCTCCAGGCTATCCTGGCAGAGTTTCACCAAGTCTTTGAGGAACCGGCGCATGCCTCCAACGCTGAGACGGCTCTTTTGAATCTGCGACAAGGGGACTCCTCAGTTGGGGACTACGCGGTGCCTTTCCACACTTTAGCCTCGGAATTCTCATGGAACGAGGCGGCCCTGTGCGCCACTTTCAAAAAGGGGCTCTCCACCAAGAAAAGGGAAATTTCCCGGCTTCGCGAGCCCTTGGGCCCTTGTCTCTGGTAATTTTGACCCATCTGGCCCCCCCCCATGACGGCGTTTTCGTGAAAAACAGGAGGAACCCGCCCGGGAAAAGCTTTAAGCCCTTCCGTAACCCCCGCGGGCCCTAGGTTCCAGAGCCCCTTCCCTTTTCCCTATTTTGCGCCATACCAAGCGCTTTTTTTCGAGAGTTTTCCCACTACGTCCAGAAAACGCCCGCACCTGGGCCCACGTGGAGAGCCCGCCCCTGGGCCCGAATGGGCCCCTCCCCTGGGCTTGCCCAAATGCCCCTTACGGGGTTTTGACAGGGTCCAAGAAAATCCAATTTCCCCCCGCTTTTTTGGTTTTCCGGGGCCCCCCGGGAATTTTTTTGGATCACCCCTTGGGGGACAAAAGTTTTCGTCATCCCCAAAAGAAGGGTTTCATCCGTAAGTCCTTTTTCCCCAGCCCGGAGGGGGATTTTTTTTTTGTGGAGAAAAAAGGACGGCTCGCCCCCATCCCTGAAATTGACAAAAACGGGCTTAACAAGATCTTTGGTGAAAAACCGCTACCCCCCCCACTTTTTCACGGAGCTCTTCATTGGCTTCGGGGGGCCCAGGTTTTTTCTCCAAATTGTACTTGCGGTGCCTAAAAATTTTAACCCAAAAATAAAGGGGGGGAAGAATGGAAGACGGCGTTTTAAAAAACCCGCGTTGGGGGGCTTTTTGAGTACTTGGGATCCCCCCAGGGCCCCTGTGAAATTTGCCCCCGGGCCAGTCTTTCGGGATTTTTCTTTAAAACGAGATTCTTTGGGCCCCTTTCCTTTTACAACCTCCCGTCACGGAAACCTGGATGAAATTTTTGGCCCTTCTCCCCGGATGTGAAGGCCCACCGTCTGCATGGCGTCAGCCCTTAGCCCCACTGGGGGGAAAAACCCCGTTTTAAAACACCAAGCGGAAAATTTGCCTTTCCATAAAAAACCATCTCCCCTTTCTTGACTAATTATTCGCCCAGGAGACCCCAAAAAAGGATCCAGCCAATTTGCCCCGTCTTTTTTCCCATTGGCCTCGTCCAGTTGGCCTTCAGGCCATACACCCGCTTCTTAGTTTTTCGCCAACTACTACCCTCCCCCTCCCCCCATTTTACCCCTCACTTTTTTCCCTCTGTGGGGGGTCCTATTGTGGTTTTTTACAAAAGAACCCGGGCAACCCAACAATGGCCACAAGGGGGTTAAAAAACATTCCCCCCCCTTTAAAAGGGTTTTTCCCCCCCTGCCCCTGTCTTATCGTGACCCGAAAACCCGAAAAACCCTTTTTTCGGGAAAGGTTTTATGGCTTCGGCAGTGGGAGGGGGGGCGGTGCTTACTAAAAGGCGAGATCCCAAGGGAAAGGGGCCCGTCACTGTGGTTTTTTCCCCAAAGGGACCTTCCCCTCCACCCCGAGAAGAACTATACAAAGGGGGGCCGCGAGCTCTTAGTTATTAAGCTTGCCCGGAGGGGGAAAAACAAACATCTTTTGGAGGGAGCTCGCATCGGTCACGAGCACTCAAACCCCCAAAACCACCCCTACCTTCAGACGGCCACGCCTTAAAACCCCCGGCAAGCCCCGGCTTTTCTTTTTTCCTTTTTTCTCCCCGTTTCAATTTTTCCCATCCATTTCCCCCCCTGCTTTAGAAGAAAGTTAAAAACCGATGCCCTTCCCGCGCCACTTGGCGTTTTAAAATGAGGAGCCACCTTTCCCTTCAACATTCCTCCGGGAAAAATCTGAAATTTTTGGGGGCCCCTGTTTATCTTTGGCAGGGACCCTCCAGGCAAGAGCATTTTTTGGCCCTCCGCGCTTTTCGGCGGAAATTTTTGAATTTTGGGACACTGCCCCCTCCCGGGTAGCCGGCCCAACCCGGAAAGGGGGAAAAACGGGGCAGCTTAAGCCCCCCTACTTTCTGGTGGCCTGACTTGTCCCAAGGGTGTCAAAGACTTTTTCCCCAGTCCCTGTCCTAATTTTCCCCATAATAAGAAAGCCCCCTATCAAGCCTGCGGGGGGTAATTCCCCGCCATTGCCCCTTCCCGGGTGGGCCCTGGGCTCACATAGCCTGAATTTTATCACGGATCTGCCTCCCTTTTTGCCGGCCCAAAAACGATCATATGGGTTTTCCCCCGGACCCTTTTTTTCGAAAATTTCAATTTTGTTTTCCCCTACCCTGATTTTGGGCCCCTGCCCCCCTCGCAACAGCAAAAAAAAACCTCCCCCATAAATCGATCATAGGAATACAGTACTTTTATTTTGCAAAAAAAAACCAAAAAAAAATTTTTTCCTTAAAAAAAAAACCTTTTTTAAATATACCCCCTAAAACTGTATCAAAAAGCAAAACTACATATATACTTAAAAAAAAAGGGGCACACACCTTTTATATCTATTTTCTGTCCACAAAAAGTTTTATTCATAACCCAAAAACCCCCCCCCGAAAAGGGCCCCCCGCCACTTAGGGAATTACTTCAAAAAAAAAGACCCCAGAAAATTTCCCTTCCTTATATTAATATCATCAAAAGGGAAAACCATTCCCTAAACCAGGTCAGAAATGCAAAAGGTAATGCAAAAAACTATAAAACAAATGGAGATAGTAAAAAGGGGGCTTTCAAAGGTTAAGTGCTATTAAAAAACCTTTAGGGCCAAAAGCCCGTAGTAAATTTGGTTTGTAAGACAGTAAAAAAATACTAAAACATATAAACCCCCCTGAGGATTCCAAAATTTAAAAACAGCCCCAAATTCATAAAAAACCCATTCCAAAAAAAAACCCAAACGCGTTTTTTTCCCCCTCCCCGGGACTCCCAGGGGTCAAAAACAGCTTCCCCTCTGTAAAAAAAATCGATATACAATAAAAATTCGTCAGCCGAAATAACTAAAAACCCCAATACATTTAAAAATTTAAATACAATTTAGAGCAAAAGAAATACCGAACCTCCAGTTTTAATTTTCGTGCTAACTCCAACCAAAGGGGTAGTATAGAACCCGGGGAAAGGTGATTTTTTCCCCATGGTGAGAACTTAATTTTGGAATTTGTCATTGGGGT
>JAODAL010084643.1:0-10852 GCA_025379985.1 Phyllomedusa bahiana
TACATGTGTCATAATCTATGCTCATGTTGTGTAAACCCCCCGGAATTGTATTATTCATCATATCTGCCCAGGGAGGACCACCTTTTTTCCATTTGAAATGACCTCTCCCGGGTTTTTTGAAATTGTTTTTTTTACTTTTCTTTAAAAAATTTCCTCAATAAAAACATGTTGGAAAAAAATAAAAAGTTATTCTTTCATTTATTATTATACAGTGAATAAAAAATAAGAGCCATGCCAGAATAGCCTTTTTGTTATCCAGATTCACAAAAAATTAGGATAATAATCTTATAAACACAGCAATGAAAATGTAAACTGATCCCACAAATACAAAGCCCTTACATAGCTCCATCACCAGAAAAGAAAAAAAAAGTTTTGATTTTTAGAATATTTGACATTAAAACAGGATTTTTTTTTAAAAAAAAAAAGGGGGTTATTGGGGAAGGCCCAAAAGGGACCTAAAAAAGAATGTGTGTGTGTGTGGTGTGGTGTGTGTGGTGTGTGTGGTGTGTGTGTGGTGTTGTGGTGTGTGTGTGTTTGTGTGTGTGGGGGGGAGGGGGGGGGTTGTAAAAAGGTGCGGTAAACTGGTGAAACCCTCTGGTAGCAAAAGAAACTAGCTTTTGCCGCTCCCGAGTTTGGGAATACCTTTTTAATTTGGGGTTTTTCCACTACATGTTTCCCATCTTACCTGAGTCCTGTTTTTTTTGGGTTTTCACTTTGAATTCAGGGGGGGTGGTAACTGGGCTTCTACTGGGGCTGCAGTAAAAAGCCTTTTTGGGTAACTATACCCGCCCATAAATTGCACCCCTATCAGGGGGACATGAACAGGCCCTTTTAGCTATAGCGCCCAAAGGGGGAGCTGATGCACCCCATAAAAGAGGGTATTTTGGAATAGGTAGGCACTGTTAAAGGGACACATTTTTCCCAAAGTGACTTTTTTTGCAAGTTTTTTTAAAACATAAAAAAAAAACCCTTTTTGTGAGAAAACCCCCTTTTTAATTATATTCTTTCGGGGAAAAAAGAGGGGGCCCAACAGTCACTGGGAATGACATTACCACTTTCCCCAGGGGTGCCCCCCCAGCTTTCTTAAACCAAATTTAAAAAATTTAAGGAGAGTTTGCTCAGTCCCATAACACTGCTTGATTAGGCAGATTTGCCATTCAGGGGTCAAGGTGAACTTAGTGACAAACCTTTTAGGGGGGGGGGAAATTTTGGCGTGTTAGTTTTTTAACACCAGGGTTTCCCAAAGAACGGGCTTGATAGGAAGATGATTCAGGGACCTTTAATTACGGGCTGCTCTTTAGGCTTTTGTATGTGGCCATGTATTTCTTATTAACCGGGACTTTTTTAAATATAAGTGAGTGACATTTGATGCAAAACTATTTCATACTTTTTTAGTATTGGGTTTGACTCCCCCTTTTTGCCCATTTAAAAATTTAAACACATAGAGGGTTTGCTATCAGGGCAATAACGGGGATAAAATACGGGGCTGGGCATAGTGAATGGGTGCTTTGATGTTTTTAACCATGCTTGGGGGATCGTTTAAACATCTTTTTTAAAAAAAATAAAGTTTTCCCATTTTTTTCCCATTGTGGGGCTCTAGCTCAAAAACCAAAAACACCACAAAAACAACCTATGGCCCCCCCCGCCCCCCCCCCCCCCCCCCACTTTGTAAAAACCTTGGGGTAGTTAGCCCCTTGGGAGCGTTTTTCCCCTTTGGGTTTTAGATGGATTTTAAACCCATAAAACCCCATCACACCTACGGGTTGGGGGTCAGGGTTTGGAGGAAAGTGGACCCCTCTGGACACCGCAACCCCTTTGGGTGAAAGCCACGCCGGGGAGCAAAATTTAAAAGTGGGTTGGGGTTTTTTTAAACCAAGCCCCCGAAAAGCGGGATGGACTTGCTGCGGGGGGAAGTCAACCGGTTGTTAACCCCTGGGGTGACTTGCTTGGGGAGGGCCAACCCGGGTGAAACGTGGTAAAAAATGGGGAAGGCGGGCTCTTAGTCTGGGCAGGCAAAAGGGGTCAGGTAGGGGGGAAAGGTTCGTGGTCGTGGACAGGCGGAAGGTAAAGGGAAGGCGGCAAGATTCTTGGAAAGGAACGGAGGCAATGGTAGGGTTTACACAAAAATCAGAAAAAGGGGCAGGAAGTTTTCTCTATGGGAAAAGGGCACAAAAGACCCGGAGGGTAAAAAACTTTCGGCCCCGCCCCTTTTGGAGGGGGGCCGGGGGGGCCAAAGCGCAGAAAGGAGGGGGGCCCGGGAAAGTACACGGGGGAAAAATTCAGGAAATGAGCGCGCCCGGGCGCCCCGCCATGAGGGTCGGGGGCCCCCGCTCGGCAGCGGGCATGGTGCGCCCGTAAACCCCGGGATGGGGGCTGCAGGGGCACCCCGTAAAACGTACCCCCACTTTTGGCTCCCCCCTCTTTCGGGCCCTAAAGGGAATCTCCGGATAATATTAGGGGTCCAGAATGTTGTCTTCTGGCCCCAAAGGACCTTTCTTTGGACCCAAAACCCCCCATCAATGAGGAAAAGTGTTTTCCCCTCTGACAAAATTTCATGCCCCGAATTTCCTTTTTCGTAAAAAATTTTGGGGGGGCGGTCAGCCTCCGGATTTGGGGAGGAAAAAATTTTCCGAGAAAAAACTTTTTTTACCCTTCAGAAGAGAAAACATGAAAGGATTTGGGGATCCGCATAGTGGGAGGAAGGCAGTTTGTATGCCACGGGTTTAACCCCCTTTTAGCACCTCGAACGGTCCCAAAAAAGGGGACCAAACTTATTTAACCCGGGAATGAAGGGGGAATATACTTTGCCCACAACCCCAACCCTTTTCACCAGGAGAGAAGATGGGAGAAGGTCTTCCCCTTTTTGTCCCGCTTGTTTCTTGTTACGAGCGGGAACCCGGAGTAGAGATTGGCGTGCTGGTTCCAAATGGGGTTAAATTTTGGACCCAAAACTTCCACAGCCGGGGGCCTCAGAGGGCACAAAAGGGGGGGGAGGGTTTTGGGCGAGGAAAGTCCCCCCGTAACAAAGAAAAAAGGGGGGGGAAGGGGGGAACCGGGGAGACACGAGGGTTTTTAAAAAAATTTATATTAAAAAATTCTTTCCAAGGTAAAAAGATTGGCCCAGTCGTCCTGACGAGCAGAAACAAAGTGGCCCGGAAGGGAAAAGGTTTCCCAGTATCTTGGGTTTAACCCTCTCCACCTGCCCTTGGTCGAGGGTGATAGGCCCCAGGGGAAATCCCAATTTTACTTTTAGATGGGTTTCAGAGGGGGCCCAAGACCTAAAACAAATTGGACCCCCCGGTCAAGGGGAAAAATGGGGGGGGCAGCCCCGTAGCCGAAAAAAAATGCTGAAAAAAATATGCTGGGCCCAAAGAGGAGCAGAAGGAGACCTGGCAGAGGGGGCGGGAAAAAGGGGCATCGGAATTTCCCAAAGGGAAGGGGGGGGGGGGAGGTCAGTAAAAAAAATCCATGGCCACATGGGCCAGGGAAAAATCAGGAATAGGCAGTGGCTGCAGCAACCCCGCCGGGTTTTAGATGGGAAGGGCTTGTTGCGGGGAAAATGAAGTGGGACGGGCTCTACCAATTCGCGAAGTCTTTGGCCGACTTTGGGGGACCAAAAAAATTTGGGGGATAAAGGGTAAATTTTTTTCAATCACGGGTTTTCCGGCCCCTCCGAGAGCAAAAAGTCCCCCAAAGCAGTTTTTTTTCTTCCGGGAGGGGGCCCGGGGCACATAAGGGCTTTTCCCGGAGGGAAATTTGCTGAATCTATTGGGGGGCAGAAGAGATTAGCCTTTTGGGGGGAGGGTATGGGCCCGGTGCTGGTTCACCCTACCCCGTCAGAGGCAAAGAGAGAAGGGCACGGGGGTTGCGTTTTTTCTCCCCAGGGCGGAAAATAAATCAAAAATTTTAATCTGGAAAAAAATAGAACCATCGTGCCGGGCAGGGTTTAGACGCTGGGCCATCTGGAGGTAGAGGAGTTTTGTGGTGGGTTTGAAAAATAGACAGTGTCAAGGTCCCCTCCAGGAGATAGCCCCTTCTCCAGGGCTGCTTGATGGCCAGTAATTCCAGTCCCCGATAGCATAATTTCTCTCAGCAGGGGAAAAAAGGTTTTTGAGAAAAAACCACATGTGGGGTCTTGCCTTTGGGACCCTTTTTTGAGAAAGTACGCTCCGGCTCCCCCAAGGAGGCTCGACTTCCAAAAAAAGGGTTTTTCGTGTCCGGCCGGGGTGGTACGGGGCGGAGGCGAAAGCAGATTCAGCTTGAGGAAAGCCCTTCTTCCCACGGGCGGCCATGCCCTGGGTTTCTCCCCTTTTTGGTTTAAAGCCATTTAAGGAACATAGTGAGGGAAAAGTGAGGCAAAAAACTTTCTTAATATTTGGGAACCCCAGGAATCTTTTATGGCTGGGAGGCCCCGGGTCTTGGGCCCATTTGCGGGGACAGCGACAATTTGGCAGTTTTCACTCGGGCCCCTTGTCCAAAAATGTAGCCGGGAATGGAAAGACATTGCTGAGGGAAACAGAATTTTCCCGACTTTGGCATAGAGGCAGTTAGCTCTCAAACGGGAATAAAGTCTTTGACAATCCTGGAAAAGCTGGGCATTGAGAGACCAAAGGGCATCACTAGGTACTGAAGTGCCCATCCGGGTGTTAAAAGCAGTCTTCCCCATTCGCCCCCCTCTCAAAACAAAATGAGATTATAAGCTCCCCGCGACCCAAATTTAAAAAAAATTTTTTGGCCCCCGAAGCGGTCGAAGGTCAGTAATAAAAGGGGCAGAGGAACCGGTTTTTAAAGGGTAATCTTTTTGAGCCCCTGGGTAATCGATGCATGGCCGTGGGGAGCCACTTTCTTCTACGAAGAAAAACCCAAAGCCCTCCCATGGAAGCCCAAAAAGGGACAGACGAGGAGGACCGAGGGGCCATAAAACACCAGTTTCCCCTTATGTAGCCCCCTACCAAAGGAGAAAGGCTCGTACGGTAGGGGACTGGATTTTGAGGATCCCCCATGCAGAGGAGATGGCCAAGGTTTCCCCAGGGGGACCAGGGGGAGATTATGTGAAACACCAGGGCACGCCCCAAGAAATTTCCAGCCGACCCAGAGCCAAAAAGGCTGGGTTAAAAGGGGGTACCAGCCCCATTGCCCCGGGACGGGTATGTTCAAACGAGGAGGGGGGGTGCTCCCCTGGGGACCCTCCCCCATGAACCTAGGGTGCGCTTGTACCCGGACGTTGCGGATGGACGAGCAACCCTGAGGAGAGTTAGGGCTGCCACAGTAAGACTAGGTTTCCTTACATCATCGGTTAAGTTCCTGCGGAGTCAGGTGGGCTCTATCCACTTGTTGACCTCTTCCCGGCGGGGGGGAAAGGAAGCAGTGGGGGCCCGGTTAGAAACACCGGCCAAGAGAGGTAAAATGTTTTTTGGACCGGTTCATCCCTTTTGGCGGAGCCCCCCCATCTCTCCTTTTAAAAACGGAATCAATCGGGTTTGCTTATGGTGAGTCCTTAAAAGAGGCGGGTCCCCGGGTGGAGAAGGCACCCTTTAATCTGGCGGGAGAGCCCCTTCTTGAAGTGGCGCACCATGCTGATCTTTCCCAACCCAACCCGATGTTGTCGGAATTGCAGGGATAGTCCCCTACGGGGGGGATTTCCCCTTGCTGCAGGTTAAAATGGGGGTCTTGGGACGAAGCGGGGGCAGGCTCTTGAAGACACGCGGAACTCCTGTGGAATGCGCAAGATCAGCTGTGACCGGCGCCTCGGTCCCAGAGTGGAGTCCCCCGGGCCCGGGCTTTCCGAGAGGAGACGCCAGGGAAGGGCCCACCTTGGACCTTTCCGAGGGAAATGAAAGCCCATAAGTTCCAGTGAGGGAGCACTGAGGATGAAGCCCCTGCAGGCCTTTGGGTCCCCAAAAACTTTTCGGCTGGAAACCCGAATTTTTGGGGACCAACGGAAAACCCCTGGGGGGCTGCCACGGGGGGGGGACCACCGCACCCGACTGTGGCTGAGTGGTGAGGAGCTGCGCATCATAGTAGACAGCTGGTTAAGCTGCTGCGCTTGCTGCGCAATCGCTTCGATTTGGGGGGCCACGATGGTGGTATTTTGAGAACTCGGAGAGGCACCTTGGGGGGTTCCCAGGCCAGATCTTACTGTCACTTTGGGGAGGTAGGGATCCTCTGGCCACCGCAACGAGGGGAAACCCCGCCAGGAGGGGAATCAAAGAATTTCCCGGGTTTTTCACAGAGCCACCCCCCAAAGCGGGGGGGACTTGCTGCGGCGGGAGTTACCAGGTCGTACCCTGACTGACTTGCTTGGGGGCAGCCGAGGTGTGCAGGAAAAAAATGGGAAAGGGCGCTGATGGGGGACAGGCAGAGGTAGGCAGGGGGCAAGGGTTTCGTGTTTTAGAAGGCGGGAAGGTCAAGCAGGGGGGAAAGTTTCGTGGCCCGGGAACGGGGCAAATGGTAGGTACAGGGGAAAATCAAAAACAATTCGGGGGCCTTTCCATAGGCAAAGGAACAAAAGATCTGCAAAGTAACCAGAAGAGGCGCTTAAATAGGGCAGGCCCGGGCAATAGCAATTACCAGAAATACCCAATTGCGGGGACAGGGGGCGCAGCAGGAGGGGGGCCGGGTAAGAAAGGGGACAGATTGGGAACGAGGGGCCCCCGCGACCCGCCGCTCGGCAGCGGGGCACGGATGCGCCTAAACCCCGGGATAGGGTTGAGGGGCACCCTGACAATTGGTTTAAAGGGGGTTTTCCGGTAAAAAACATTTATTTTAGTGGGGAAAGGATGGCCCAAAATGGAAAAAAACCTAATACTTGTGTAGCTATCTTCTGCAAACCTCCCGGTGAGTTGCTCCTCTCGACTTTCGAGCTCTTGTCCTGAACATAGGAAGGCCGCACCCCAACACTTAAAATTTCCGGCGTGTTGGGACAAGAACCCGGGAAAGTAAAAAGGGATAACCCGCCGGGAGCGACACCAGGGGTACAGAAGAAAGTATTCGATTTTTTTTTTCTATTTGGCCCAATCTGACCCAAGACAGAATTTATTTTTTTTTACTGGCCCAATCTTTTTAAATCTACCCAGCCGCTTTATTTCTTTGTTCAGCAAAGATAAATATACAATACCACAAAAAAAATAATCATTTTTTTTCATATAGGGCCAGGGGGGTCGCTAGGCATATTTTTCGGGGCAAAAGCCCGGATGTAAACCCTTCTCCCCCAAATGATTATCTCCTCACTCCTCTTCTCGCGCAAAAAAAGCTCCGCCCACCCCAAAGAGCCTCAGCCTCTCAGGGAGCAGTAGTGCACCCCCTCTCCCTTAGTCTCCCTGCCAGCCCCCCCCCCGGGGCTACAGCACCTACGCAAGGTTCCCTGCCCGGCTCCCAGGATCATCGGCCCATCACTATGGAAACCAGAACGAACTTCTGGTTTCCTCAATTTCCAGACGCCTAAAAACCCCGGGAGTTCTAAGACCCCAGTGCCCTGTATAAGGTATGTCCTGAGGCAGGATGGAGGGTGGCCCCCACCTCATAGTCTTACTATTATGGACCTGTGTCACAAGGTACAGTATATTTATATACTACCAAGGGACAGTTTACACAAAGAAAATTAAATATTGGGGTGTTATTACTGTTCCTGTGTGTTTAAAAGCGATAATATTTTTTACAATACAACTATATGTAAACAATATACACAAAACCACACACAACACACACACACATGTACCACCGGGAAAGTTATTTCTCAAATGTAACACCCAAAAATATTATACATGTTTTCTTTCCCTGTGTGAAGTAATGTGTGTGTTGTGTGTATATTATAATAGTGTGGTAGTGTGTATATAAAAAAAAACTGTAAAAATAAACAGGAACAGTAATCCATGTCCCAAAATTTACCTGTGTGTTCATTTGTGTTTTACTTCCCTGTGGTAACAGTGAGTAGGTTTTCCATCTGAGTTGGGTAAGTCTGTTGATTAAGGGTCAAGCAAGTAAAAAGTGAAAAAAAAAAACACAAGAAAAAAAATATATAACCTTTTCCCCCCTTACAAATGCTGCAAAGAAAAAATTTTTAAAAAAAAAAGTACACATATTTTTGGGATACTGTGTGTGTATAAAACCCCCGGGGCTTAAAACTGATATTTTTACCCCCCCCTTAACACTGCACAAAAAATTTAAAAAACAACAAATTTTTTGTTATCCCACTGTGCAAGAAATTTAATAAAAAGCAACCAAAAAGTCCCTGGCCTCAAACAGCACCCAAGAAAAAATTTTTTGGCTATTTGAAAAAAAAAATGGGGAAAAAACTGGTTATTTAGGATTTTAAAATAATCACCACATATACTGGATTTTTAGAAAAAGAGGGCCTTTTGTGCCCCAAATTTGAGAGAAAATGAGGTGCAACCCTTTTTTGAATTACAGGAGGTAGGAGTGGGACTGTGTGGCCCTGGCTGGGAGGATGGGGTATGTTGTCCAAAACCCCCAGTAAGGGAGTCAAGAGCAGGTCTTGCGCTGGAACTAGCGGGGGGTTTTTAAATTTAAACCCCCCTTTATGCATATGGATGTCCCGAACTCTAAATGGATAAAGGTGTTTTAAACGGGCTCCCCGCGACCCACTTATGCATGGGAACCGGACGTTCCTTACACTCGCGCTAACAAAGGGCCCGTGCCCCCGAATGTTTTAGGACCCAGCAACGCCCCTGTTAGGGCTAACCCCCTCCAACAACATTTACAAAGCAAAAAGCACAAGCACAGGGACAATGAAATTAATAGTAACAAAGCTATTTTCAGATCAAAGTGAGGTGTGAGGGTCCTGCTTGCAGGAGGAAGCAGGGCCCCTATGTGGAAATAGGGGTTTAGACAAAAGATGAGGCTTAGTTTATAGAGTGGGCCCCCATCCTCTGAATATGGGGTAGAAAAAAAAAAATGGGTGAACCCGCCCCCCAAACATGCATCCATATAAAAATAAGTGCTTATGAGAACCTAGTCATGGAGTGTCGAAATAGTCGACTGAAGAAGGGTTGCAATAAGAATCTTGGGGAGATTTTCCCAAAAAGTATTTTTTTTGGGGGTGCTTAAAAATATAAGTGAAGGGTGGCTTGAGCAGCATGTAGAGCAGAAAGGGTGCTGAGCTCCTGCAGTATCCCGTCTATTACCCGGTTTGCAGACATTTTTCCGGGGTCTCAGAGAAAGAGAGGGAAGGTGTCTGGGGCTAGACAGGCACTTTTGGTAGAAAAAAAACCATGACAAGGGTGGAAAAGGGTCAACAAGGAAAAAGGGGGATGCTCCCCACATGGCAGTCAGTGAACAAAACGAAGTAGGGGGTAGGGTGGAGCGTTTGCACACTCACCCCGTACCCAGCAAAGACAGAAGGGGCTCAGGCTGCCCAAACACCAGGTACTCTGCCCGCATACATAAAAGCAACATGGGTTTCATCAGCCTCAGAGAGTCAGAGATGAGCAAGGGACAAGCAGTGAGGCCCCGCGGGAGCAAAACACACCATGTGCAGGCAGCAAGGACCGGGGGAAGGGGAAAAAACTCCTACTAAACAGGACCATATTCTGCCATCTTCCCGTGTAATACCACTTTAACATTTAAAATTACATTTGGAGACTTGAAAGGGACATTCTCTGTGCGGCAAGAGGGCCAAAAAAACTAACAGAGTGAGGGAGTGAGGAAAGGAAAAATGCTCTAGAAGAGCAGTTTCCCCTCTTTAAAGGGCCTTGCTGCTGCAAAAAAACATTTTCTACCCCATTCCCAAAGGGGGATGACCTTTAAAAAAGGGGCTGCAGGAAAATTGCGACTGGGGAGGAGCCCGGAGAAAAACGGGGTCGAGACCCAGTATTATTCTTGGGAAACCTGGGGGATTCAAACTTTTGGAAAAAAATCACTGTCTGCTTTTTTGATATTTAAAGGGCCCCCCGCGTGCCTGCTCGGCTCCTCTCCAGGAGGTCCTCCCACCTATCTTATTAAAATTTTACACTATAGGGACAGAGACGCTATCCTGAGAGCACCCCCGGGAAAAATCGGACATACTATTGAGGGCCCTGTATCTATCACCCCGACTTTTTGGCAGAGGTGCAAAGCGCCGTGCCCCAATTTTTAGACTTTAAAAGCGACTTAGGAGCCTGTTGTTGTGTTTTGTTTTCCCGCCAGATTAAGGGGGGCGCATTTAAATGACACATATTTTTTACAGCCCCCAAAAATGCGTTCCTTGGGTGGATTTGAATGACCAGGGCCCCGAGGGGGGGATAAAGCGCCGGATGAAACTGAACCTGCGATAGTTCTTTGTACTAGCTCTTTATTTTGAAAGTTTTCATGTTTTTTTTCCTTAGCAAATACAGAGCTATAAATATGAGGGCTGTTGATTTTATCTAAAAATGCTAGCAAGTAAGGGGAATTACTAGCAAATAGCTTGAGCTAAGTCTACACCAGGGGTTCCTCAACTACGGCCCCCGGGCCGCAGCGGCCCCCAGGGATTTTTATCCGGCCCGCCCCCGCCATCCCGCCTGCCGATCTTGACATGTAGCAAGGCCCGGGGGGGGGCAGCGGGGGCCGCATTTTTCTCTTTTACTGGTGGTTCGCTATAAAACTGGCCCCTGCCCTTGCGCTGTTCGCGATGCCTCCCCCCACCGCCCCCAGCACCTCCCAAACGATGGGAGGTGCTGCGGGCGGTGACAGGGAACATGGGGACCATCGTGACACACAAGCAGGGGCCCCTTCGGGGGCGGACACTTGGAGCTGGGGAGGTGCCTGAGGGCGGACACTTGAGTTATGGGAGGTGTCTGGAGTGAGTGGGGAGGGGGGACACTCTGCAAGTAAACATTGCAGAGTGCCGCCCCCTCCACTCACAGACACCTCCCCG
>JAODAL010084644.1:0-10852 GCA_025379985.1 Phyllomedusa bahiana
ACCCCCCCATTATAGAATTGTACCCTCCCCGTAAATCTACAAAACCCCCCATTAAAAAAGCATTTAACCCCCCCTTTTAAGAAAGGCCCCCAAACCCCCCCATCAAACAAAGCCCAAAATAACCTACCCCTTTTACGGGATGAGGGGAAAAACCCCCCCCAGTCGGGAAATTTCTTCAAAAACACCTTACCCCCAGTAGACCCCATCCCCACGAACCCTTTTCCTTTAATTGGAAAATAAAACGGTTTTTCAGTAGGTACAAAACCCCCCCAACAAGGAAGAATAGAAAAAAAATTGTACCTTTCCGAAAAACAAAACCCCCCATCATTATAGCAAAATTTTTAAAACCTTTAGCAGTAATTTCCCGGGAAGGGGGGGTAGGGGCTTAAACCTTGGCCCCACAGAGGGGTTTAAGATGAGGAGGGTTTTATTTCCTTTCCATTGTGAGCCCGGGCGCTGCGAACCCGGGAGGGCGCTTTTTCCCCTCTCTATATTTGCAGCTCCTGTGTTTTAAATTTTTTTTTTTAGGAAAAAAAGGGAAATTTGTCTTTTGGCCCCCCTCACTGAAAAAAAAGGGGGTGATGTTTTGGGATTGTGACCCAAAAACAAAGAGGTTTTTTCTGATAACCTACACATAACTCACCTGTGACCTCCATTATATGACGCTGCCTGCGACCAGTGACCACCAAACCTTAGAAAGTCACCTCAAGGATTATATAAAGGACAACACTGTATATAACACCCAGAATATCAGGAGTGTAAAGTATATAACACCCAGAATAACAGGACTGTATATAAAAAAAAAACCCAGGGAAAAACAGGAATGTATATAACAACCCCGAATAAAACTTTTTACCCCTGGGGTTTTTAAACACCCAGAAAAAAGGTCATGGTAAAAACCCCCCGAATAACAGGACTGTATATAACACCCAGAAAAACAGGCGTTATAACACCCAGAATAACAGGACTTTATTAAAAACCCCCAAATAAACAGGACTGTATTTTTAAAAACCCCCGAATAAAAAAGGGGTGTATATAACACTCCCCGAATTAAAAGGGCGTATATAACAAAACAGAATAACAGGACTGTATATAAACCCCAAAAAAACAGGACTGTATATAACACCCAGTTTAAAAGGACTGATAAAAAACCTCCGAATAACAGGACTGTAAAAAACACCCAGAATAAAGGACTTATATAAAAAAACCCGAATAACAGGACTGTATGTAACACCCCAAGAAAAAAAAAAGGACTGTAAAAACACCCGGGGAATTTAACCCCCCGGACTGTATATTAAAACCCAGAATAAAAGGGTTTCCCCCGAAAACTAAACCTTTCCGAAAAAAAAGGATGTATTTTAACACCCCGTATAACGGTTACTGTATATAACATCAGAAAACAGGACTGTTTTTTAACACCCCGAAATTTAAAAGGGACTGTATATAACACCCAAATAAAAGGCTGTATTTAACACCCCATAAACAGGGCTGTATATAACACCTCAAAATAACAGGACTGTTTATAACACCCCCGAATAAACAGGACTGGTTAAAAGTAAAAACCAAAACCAACCCCGAAAACGGGGGCTGTATTAAAAACCCAATAACAGGACTGTAAAATAACCCCCCCAGGGAAAAACAGGGCTGTATAAACAACCAGAATAACAGGGCTGAAATAAACCCAAAACTCCGAATAAACCCCAAAAAACTGTAAAATAACCCCCAGAATAAAAAAGGATTTAATAACACCCCCGAATAACAGGACTGTATATAAAAACCCAGAAAAAAAGGACTGTATATTTAACCCCCCCAGAATTTAAAAGGACTTTTTTTAACACCTCAGAATAAAGGACCTTTTATAACCCCCAAATAACCCGGGGTGTAATAAACACTCAGATAACAGGACTGTATATAACACCCCCGAATAACAGGGGGCTGTATATAAAAACCCAGAAAACAGGGCCCGTTTTTAACACCCCGAATAACAGGGAAATGTTTAACACCCCAGAAAACAGGACCCTTAAAATAAACCCCCCAAAAATTTTAAAAGACGTATTAAAAAAACCCCAGATTAAAAAGGGCGTATTTTAACCCCAGAAAAACCGGACCGTAAATAACACCAAAAATAAAGGACTTATAATTTAAAACCTCAGAATAACAGGGGCTGTATAAAACCCCGAATAAAAGGACTGTAAATAACACCCCAGAATAAAATTTACTGTATAAAAACACCCCGAAAACAAAGGGGTTTTAGAAAAACTTTTTCCCCCAGAATAACGGGGGTGTTATAAACCCCCAGAATAACAGGACTGTATATAACACCTCAGAATAACAGGACTGTATATAACACCCAGAATAACAGGACTGTATATAACACCCAGAATAACAGGACTGTATATAACACCCAGAATAACAGGACTGTATATAACACCTCAGAATAACAGGACTGTATATAACACCCCAGAATAACAGGACTGTATATAACACCTCAGAATAACAGGACTATATATAGCATCTCAGAGCATGATGGAGAACGTGATTAGTCAGAGTAGACACCTTCTTCTATTGATGCCAATTCAGAGTAGTTTGTTTCTCCAGGGCCCTATATACGGGAAGCTGATATATCTCTTGTATCCTTACTCCTTCCTATCGTAGCTCAGCAGAAAGGTTTTCACTTATTTGTCCTCCAGCAGTTCCCTCTGTGGTGTTGGACCAGTCGGGCTAGCATTCACCCCCATGAAGGAGCCGTGGGTGCCCATGACCCTGTTATCGGTCACTGGTCATCCTTCCTTGCTGCTGTTCTGTAGATACTTTGACATCACAATTTGGTTCTTCTTAGTTGTCAGATCTTTACAGTTGCCAATATTTTCTGCTTTTAACATCAACTCCCAGACTGGTCATTTGTTTCATATAAGACCTCGACAGGCGCCATTGTCACCAGATAATCAGTGCCATTCCCATCACCAGTGGTTGTGATATAGTAAATAATCAGTGTATATGTTTGCTTAAACTAGTAGTCCAAAGGTTTACTTTATTCTATCAACCTTTATCTACTGGAGACCTATAGCCTTCATATCTTTCATAGCTTTCTGCTTCAAGAAGACAATCCCAGATGTTTGGTAAAGATTGACACATAAGAAAAGTTATAGTAAGCGAGGGAAAGCAGGTTATTTGATATCTGAGATCTACAGAAGGCTGACTAACACCTCTTGGAGGTCTGTAAAGGCAGAAGTACCACCAACTATAAAAAAAAAATAGTTTTGAGAACCTTTTGGGCCTTTTGGTCACATTACGTAGTATTATAGTACTATAGTAAATAATGTTATGGAAATTAGGTTATTTTATGTTGTTGTTCCTATGGATTAACTTGGTGATTTAAGTTTGCAATTTCTAATGAGACAAAGGGCCACATGTATGAAATGGTTTTGGTCTAAAACTCACTTCTTTGCCCATAGAAACCTGAGAAAAAAGTGAGATTCAGACCAAAACCGTTTCATACATGTGGCCTAAAATGTCCAAGACTTCCATCTTGTTCTACTTCTTCCAGCTCTTTGTCTAACTGACTATTCTACTCTGCTCAATATATGCTGAATATATGTACTATCTTAATACTGTTATATCTTATGCTCCTAAAGGTTACTTGTTACTTTCCTATTTTTGTATTCACTTCCCTATTCGTGACTTTTGGCTTTACACCCAGAAACTGATTCAAAGCAAAGAAAAAACACAGACTGTCTGTAGACCTTTGCCAGGAAATGTTACATTAAGCAATAGCTGTCAGCAGTTTGTATCTGAGATAAGTATTGAAATAAGACTAAAATATAGTCTTCTGATCCAATTGGGGAATAGGCCTCCACCAATCAAATAAAGAAGAAAGTTAAGAGGTTTGTGTAATTAACAGTAACCAATAAACTTATTAGGGTCGGCTTTGGTATGATAATTATGGGGAGGCTTAATTAAGTTGTTTGACCAATAGAATATGTAATCCATGCAAAATGATGTAAAATGACGTATTGTTTTACTACTATATTAAAAACATGATCCGCCATAAACAGTAGTTATATATAAGCTCATGTGTTGCTTGTAATAAACCAGAGGATTTGAATTGACAACCGTGTCAGCATCTCTTTTCATTAATATGCATATGTCTTAATTATGGATTATTGATAAATTTGGATACCGCACAACGTGGTTAAGGAGGGTCTTATGAAGCCTTCCATAACAATTAGGTTGGAAAAAAAACAAGTTAGTCGAGTGTTGATTCAGAAGAAGGCAAGAAACTCCCATGAGGTGGATAAGAATTGCCGAAACAAGAAAAACTGCGTCCTAACTCCAAATATGGAAATCAGAATGATCTCTGGATCCAGTCACCATAAACTGTGAGATTATATTTTAATATCTAAACACATTCTGAACTTGGATACTGACTCCCCCATCACAATCTTGCGTGGTAGTGAGTTCCAAAGATTCACTGCTGTGATGTTGGTGTGGCATGACCAGCAAGGTATCTTGCCTCTGCTCTGCCTCCACATGCCATTTGACCCTGGTAGCTGCTATGTTGCACTTACCCAGTTTTTTTCTGTACTTTCCAGCAAGGCGACAGATAACACCGACCTCAGAGCACTCTCACAGATCTAACTCATGTCTTATCATGCTGGGCTATAAAACCCAGCCACTACCATCAGTCTGGGCCTGAGTATTGGTGTTACCCACTAGAGTTAGTTTCACTCTAGCCCTCTTAGTTCCTGTGGTTCCTTAGACCCTAGTCCTTGTCACCTGTCTGGTCTGACCCCAGCCTGCCTTCAGATTTTGCCTCTGCCTAGTCCACAGTTTTTGATGTGGTGGTCCCTGTTTACATGGTGTCCTCATGCCGGCCAGATGGAAAGAAAGAGGGATGTTGTACTCCTTAGTAAAGTAGGTGGTCTCTGGGTAAGAAAACCAAGGAACATGGAAACAGCTCAACCCTGCGTGCTCGGCCGTCCCTCCCTGTAAGGAGAATTCTTCGCTCAAAAGTAGAGAAGCCAGAATCGCGTAATCTTCAGTAAAAACTTACTTTATTGAAAATGTTACTCCATACAAAGAATATATAATCCAAGAACATGGACAAATGAGAAGAACGAGATCTGGCTTATGCGTTTCTGCCCCTCAGTCCTTAATCATAACAAGTGGTCTCTGGGTGCTTGTGAAAGGATCACCAATGTGGAATGTGTCAACAAGAGTAATTCACGGCACAGCATCAAATGCTTAAGAGGTGATGACTTATTAAACAGATTAGATAGACATTTCTCCAGCGTAATGTAAATTTGGGAACAGAGGCGTAACTTGAAGCTCCTGGGCCCCACTGCAAAAAGTTAAATTGGGCCCCCCAACTATTATGTGCTAATTATGATACTGGTGTCTTCCTATGTGGTAGGAGAGGTTTTGGGCCCCCTCACGCTGTAGGGCCTGATAACGACTGGTAGCTCTGCACCCCCTCTCGCTGCGCCCCTGTTTGGGAACATTAGAGCAATGCATTTCAAGTAAACAGATTTGAGAACGTTTTTCGGCTCAGATGAGCCTTCCTCAGTCAAACATCTGGAAAGACAGCATGCATGATTAAGAAATGTCAGGTGACATAAGCATAGAGATGTATGAAAACCAGAGGAAATATGAGTAAGGTAAGGGAGAAAGGAATCAAAAGATAAGAGAAGAAAATAGGAATGAAAATAACTATAAGGGGAAGAGGAAGTAGTGGAGAAAGGGAAGATGTAAAACAGCAATAATACACATCGGCCAGGAGACAATTGAGTTGGTAAATAAAATAGGACATAGGAAGATAGAATAGGTTCCCCTCAACTTGCAGATAAAGCAAGTTGAGGGGAACTAGAAGAAAATTAAGCAAACCAGGTGTGGCCTTAAGTGACAAGACTGAAAGGATAAGTATGAAGGAGGAATGCAAAAGAGAGAAAGATAGATGTAAATATAGGCTTAGTAGGGTAAAGTAGGCGTAGTAGGTCGAAGGAGTCAGATAAGGAGAAGAAAGGAGGACAAAGCTAATGATCCAGAGGGTAATGGAGAGTGTGTAATGAAGAGAGGGAGTGTATTACCTGGATGATGAGAGTGGGTAGTGGTGAGATGGCTGGAGACGCTGCCGGTGAGCTCCCGATGTGCGGTATAAGACTGCAGCAAGTGTAGAAGTAAGATATCCCGGAAAACCGGATGTGCTTTATCGATGGGAACAGAAGTACGTAAGCAGCAAGTAGAGAAATGGAGAGAGATAATATAACAGTAGGCGCCACAGAGAACAAGGAAATGAGTAGAATACCAGGAGTCGGATGATAGTAGGGTATCAAGAATGAATGTGAGAGTGAAGAAATACCCAGAAGATGTATAAAACGCGGAGGGGGGGGGAGATGTATGGGTAAAAAAGTAATAGGGGGTAAAAGAGGGCAGAACATTATAGAAAATAAGATAGAATAGAGTCAAATACAGTAGAGTATAACCAAGGGTAAAGAAAGTAACACTGAGAAAATAAAGCAACGAAGGGAAAATAAAAAAAGAAAAAGAAAAGGAAATGGGAATTAGAAAAAATTTAAAAGGAAATGGGAGAGAAAAAAGGGAAAAAACGTAAAAGACCACAGGGATACGGGGGGGAAAAAGATTCCCAGTGATGGGGGACCTAAATAGGGATCCCCAATCTATAACAGACATTTGGTCTGTAGAGAGAAGGAACAAAATGTGATTGAAATATCACAACAACAATCAAATACAAAAATGGAAACAAAATAGTAAATGTATACAAAATATGGAGAATAATCCACAAATGCCCCTTGGTGTTCAAAATGTCACTCCGGGGGGTAACAAATGCCTGAGGGCCACGTGGGTAAACGGGACCCACGTATACCACGGGCAAGAGGTAGAGGAGATCCACCCGGGGAGCGGATTTAAGGGCCCCCGGTCTTCCCCGGAGCCCCCCGCAACCGGACGGACTTTGTGGGAAAACCCCAGGTCCTCCCTGGGGTACCCCGAGGTGAAAGACAGGAAAACGGGCCTGGGAGCGGGAGTAAGGTACAGCTGGAAAAAACGATAAAAGGCAAGACTCAGGGGAATAAACTATGCAAAACGGTTGAGGGGTTGGGTGGGGGGGGGGGGGGGGGGGGGGGGTGGGGGTTAGCAGTGGGGTTTTTAAAATTTTCTATGATATCTGGATTGGATTTTTGTAAAATAGACCGGTGTTTCTTAAGTATGCCCGTAATTGTTTAACTTAGTGGACGGAATTTATGGACAAATGGTATAGGGGAAAGGGAAAGGGGTTTTTTTTTGGGGGGTGGGGGGGGGTGGGGGGGGCCTGTTTCCCGGGGGTTTGTTATTGGTGTCTACAATCCACAAACTGTAAATTGTGAAATCAGAAGTCAGCGCTTGATGGAGGGAAGATGTGTAATGTAAAAGATTATTACGATCAATGGGTTTTTGGTAAAGATCAAAGTGTAGGGAACCTTCAGAGTTCTTGATAACCATGGTTTAAGTAAATTAATTGGGAAAGAAAATAGTTATAGGTTTTGGGATTGGTTGGCTATCGAGATCGAGCATAGCGACCCCTATCGATAAGGGTTTTTTGATGTGAGCCGGGGTTATGACGAAATTACCATTAAATTATGGGGGGAGCAACAACACCTTCTTATTACCCCAACAAGGCTGGGGAAGCTGAAATAACATCCACAACAGTCAATGGATATGTGCTCTCTTAGGGAACACATTAGGTTAAAAAGTCACAAAAAAGTCACAGACCATTCATATCCCTGTCCCCTTTACCACAGGACCTTAAACTGCATCCCCCCCAAATTAAAAAGTGCCAGAAGGCAGAAAGTTTGAACCATCATTTACTAAACTGGACATTGAATATCCCCGTCCGAAAACCCGCATGACCCCAAACCGTACCCCAGATTTAAAAAAATGCGCAAAAAGGAGTTTTCAACCACCATTTTAGTTGAACTGGACATTGACTAGAACTGTCCGGGGGGAAGCATACCCGGGGCCGGAGTTCAGTGGGTGCGGGGGAACCCCAAGGGCGGCGTCCCGTCATCTATTAAACCCGCAGTTAAAATCCCTGATGACGCAGCAAAAAAAAACTTCGTGTGAAGCAAAAGGGGCGGAAGGGAAGTGGAAAAAAAAACCTCCAGCCTTCCTTGTACACAGTCAATACCTGGGTACCCGTTTTCCCCCTGGTTGGGTGGGGACCAATTGAGTTCACTTGGAAAAATGGGGGTTTAAAACGTTTCCTGTTACCCCCGTTCCCTTTTGGGGTTTGGGCATTCTTTTTTCATTTTAACCAAAAGGTGCTGGGGGGAAATTGCCCTCTTTTACTTTTTCTATTCCGGGGCCCCATACTCCATGCCTCTGAAAACCACTTTGGGTCAATTTTTCCGTACCCCCCTTGTCAATTCGGGGGAATTTTTTTTCCCAGTCATTTTGTAATGCAATTTTTTAGTATTTAAATTTCCCAGAAAACACATTTTTAAAATAGGATGGAACCCCAATGTTTTTTTTTCTCTTTTTTTCATTGTATTAAAGGGGTTGCCCCCAATACAGGGATTAAATTATTTAAAAATTTTGCAAAAAAATTTCATTTTGAAATTTTGTGTCCATTAACAGTGCCTACCTACCCTGTTTCTGACGCCCCCAAACACCCTTGACCCCACTTTGAAAAATTGGAAGAAAAAAATGTCTGTTAAAACAAAAATTTTTTGAATAGGACCTGTATATAGTGCTTTGTCACAGCAAAATGCCCCCAAAAAATTTTCAAAGCTTGCCCCTTGAGCCACTTTGGAAAATTGTGAAGAAAAAATGTCTTTAGAAAAAAAAAAATTTTTTTTTAATGGGACCTTATATTGCTCCCTTTAAAGCACATGCCCAAAAAAAAAATTAAAAAAATTTACTTCTCCCCCACTTTTAAAAATTGTGAGGAAAAATTCCCACTTAAAGCCCATTTCTTTTCCCAAAGGACCATAAATTATTGCTGTTTTCTCACACAAGCCCCCAAAAAATAAAAATATGATTTTCTCAGCCCTATTAAAAATTGTGAGGGGGAAATGCCACTTAAAAAAAAAAAAAAAAAACCAAAAAAAAAAAAAAAAAAAAAAAAAAAAAAAATTTTCTGTTCCAAAGGACCATAATTATAGCGGTTTCCCACGGGAAAAATGACATCAAAATATTGAAAAAGCAAAAATTTTTTAATTTTTAAATGAGAAAATTTGGAATACGGTTTGTCGAAACCTTGCTGCTTTTACATTTCCCCCTCCCACCCAAAAGAGAAAAAAAGAGGAGAATAAAAATTGAGAAAAATGATCTTTAAAAAAAAAAAGTTTTCAAAGGACCTTTCTTTTTAAAAAGGAATGTGAAGTAGACCCACCAAATTCATCTTGATGAAATCAAACGATCCACATTTTTCCTGTGGAAAGCCGGATGCGTTTGTCTGTAATGACTCCCCCAGTGTGGAAGGTCCCGCTCAGATAAAGACGCTGGGTGTGGGCAGGACAACACCTCTATGGGGTGACGAGCCAGGGTCGGGCCCCCTTTGTCCATTTTTGGTACCCGAAAAACCCATTTGGGGCCCGGGAAAACCCCTCCAAAAAAATCGGTGTTTAACCATTAGTCGGCACCCTGAACTTAAGCTAGTCTCTGTGTGTTGTATGGTGCCCCGCATTGAATTTGGGTTTGGGGAAGGGGGGAAACAAAGAATTTCCCGAGGTCACCCCTTTGGCTTCCGCCCCCTTTCCCCTTTCTTTCCCTACGCCTACTTGGCACTCTACTGCTCCCCCGTCGCTGTTGTTGTTCCACCGTGACATTTGGGAAGTGGAAACAGACCAACAGTGTCTCCATTGATCAAAACAGCAAGGTCCCCCATTTTCCCGCATTTTACTCCCCTATTTGGGGGGGTTGGGAAAGGAAAATGCGATTTTTGTTTTGACCAGGGGATCCCGGAGGGGGGCCCCCCGTAACTGTTGTTCATTTTGTGGGGGCCTTAAAAAAAAGCGAGGGTATGTTTGGGGGAAAAGGAAACCCTTTCCAAACACTCATGTAGAGATGGACCCTTTATTTCCCAAGCCTCTGGGTCGGGGAAAAAGGGGGGCTTGGGAAATGATCCCTTTTCACTTTCCTCCTCCGCCTCAAATTCGCGCCAAAACCCCCTTTCCAAGCAGGGACGTCGGTAACATCGGGTTTTAGGAAAAAAACCCCCCCTCCCTCCCCTGCCCCCGGCAACTTCAACCAGCCCTGACTTTCCTGAAAATATGCACCCCGAGAGTGAAGGGGCCCCCCTTGCCTAGCCCCGGACCCTGAAAAACCCCTGGGCCCAATAAAAAGATGAAATTGTGAAACTGTCGGGCCTTTTGGATTTGGGCGGGGAAAAGGCTCCGTGTCCCCCTCTGTTTTCTCCTCTTCCCTCGTTTGGGGGGACCTGTTGTTTCAAAGTTCCAACGATCGTTCCGGGAAATAAGATCACCACAATGCTCATGCGACAAGGGGATTGGGCCGCCCCTGACCATTTTGGGGGCTTCTTTTAAAACTGGCAAGGATGGTGCAGAGTCTTTCACCGCCCCCACCTTTGGTTTTCAAACCCCCCAGGTCCGCACCCGGCTTGCAGGCCCTGTGTCCCCTTGTACGCCCTAATGGCATTTTCCCCCTGGGTGCCACAATCGCTGGAGAATTGGAGGGTGGAAAATTCCCGCGTGTTGCCAAAGTCAACAAAGAGACGGTTGACGGGGAGGGCCCACTGACCTGAAAAGCAGCCAGGGGGGGAAAGAAGCGGGTTTCGAACAGCGGAAGTGCGAACTCAACCTCGAGCCTTCTTTTAGCAGGCAGCCAGGGCCCGGGT
>JAODAL010084645.1:0-10852 GCA_025379985.1 Phyllomedusa bahiana
CATATGACATCGGGGGGGGAAAATCAAGGCTTGCCAAAAAGGCCCAGGTTTTAGGGGTTTCCTGGCCCTTTTTGACGGCGAAAAGCGAGGAGGGGGGTTTTGCGCTAAACCGGGCCCTGGGGGAATCAATCAGGGGACTTCTGCGACCCCCCCTCCCCCTTTTTTGTGGGGGGAAACCCGTATTGACACTACCCCATCGTCCCCCTTCCTCGTCCACTAAATGAAGCGCTGGGAAGCAAATTCTCGGAAAAAACCAGGATGGTTTCCGAATGTCATCATCATCATCAACACGGGTTTTGGACTTGGGGCTTCCTGATTTTCTGCACCCCAGAAGCTGGGGGCTACAAGAAAGGGGGAAATTTGAAAGACGTTGCTGACCGCCCGGGTTTTTTGGCCGTTTGCCCCGGCTTCCTTCACCCCTCTGATTGCATAAAGTAACTGGGCGTCAGAGCAGAAAAAATTTCATCCCCTTGATTTTTTTAAACATCCCTTTGACCCCAACCGCATTTTGTCATCAAAGGGGGCCCTTTCAGACAAGGGAAATTTATCCACAGTGGGGGGTACACGAGTTGAAAATTTGGGGGCTGCTTCATGTTGGACGGATGCGGATGAGCTGGAAAAAAAATTTTTTTTTTGGGGGCCGGACTGCGGGAAGACGGGGTAAATTTGCTAGATGCAGGTTGCTTTAACCACTAAAGGGACAGATTGGGGGACAATTTTTTTTTAAACTTAATTCACAGGGCCCTGCCCCCCAACCCGTTTGACGGGCCTACGGCCCCTGCAACTGACGATCCGCTGGCTTTGGCGTGTTGTCGCCAGCACGGGAAGGGGAGCACCTTCTCTCGTACATCTACCTCCATGTGCTACCCCCCTCTTGCTCGTTTACCACCTGCTTTTTCGCTCCATGTTCAAATAAAAAATTTGAAAAGGTTTTGGAATATTTTTTGGAAAGTCTCTTTTTAAAAAAAGACGGCAAATCACAGCTATTCTCAAATACCTCTAATAAAAAAAAAATTTCTGTATTAAAATTTAACTGAAAAAGGTGTCTATCAACAAATCTGGCCCTGGGAAAAAGGGTCCAAAAAAACCCGAAACTGTTTTTTTTTGCTATAATAAAGGGTTTTTTTTTGCCCCTTTTTCAATTCCCCGTGGGGGAATTTATAAATTGCTTTTTTAAGATTTACATAATGCTGGGGCCCAATGATAAAACCCTGGTCGCAAAAGTCAAAAAACACGAAACTTTTTATGTTTTGGTATAAAAACATTTTTTTTTGCCCCTTTTCCAATTTCACCGGGGGTGAATAAAAATTTGGGCTTTTTTAAAAAATTTACGTAAGGTTTTGCGTCAATGAAAAGGGCGGGTGGGGCAAAAGCCCAAAAAACACGTAACGTTTTTTTTTGGGTTATAATAAACGATTTTTTTTGGGCCCCTTTTTCCAAATTCACCTTTGGGGGAAAATAGAATTGCTGTTTTAAGTTTTTACGTAGTTTCTGCGTCAATGAACAAGCGGGTGTGTAAAAGTCAAAAAACACGTAACTTTATGTTTTAAAAATAAAAAAACAAATTTTTTTGCCCTTTCAATTCACCGGGGTGAAAATAAATTGCGGGTTTTAAAGATTTACGAGATGCTGCGTCAATGAACAAGCTGGGGGCGAAAAAGGGTCAAAAAACACGAAAACCTGTTATGTTTTGGGTATAATAAACGGTTTTTTTTTGCCCCTTTTCAATTAAACCTGTGGTAAATATAAATTGCTTTTTTAAAAAATTTACTTAGATGCTGTTTCAAAAAACAATGCGGGGTTTTTAAAAAAGTCAAAAAACACTTAACTTTTATTTTTTTGATTTAAAAAACGATATTTTGCACCTTAAATTCACCTTTTGGTGAATATAGAATTGCTGTTTTAAGATTTACTAGATGCTCTTCAATGAAAAATGCGGGGTGGCCAAAAGTCAAAAAAAAATTAACTTTTTTTTTTTTGGTTTATAATAAAGGGTAATTTTTTGCACCTTTAAATTTCCACCGGTGGTAATATAAAAATTTGTTTGTTTTAAGTTTTAAAGAGATCCCGGCGTAAAATGAAAAAGGCGGGGTGTGAAAAAAGTAAAAAAACCGTAACTGTTATTTTTTGGTATAAAAAACGATATTTTTGCCCCTTTCAATTAAACCTGTGGTGAATAAAATTGCTGTTTTAAGTTTTTACGCAGAGCTGCTCAATGAACAATTCCCGGGGTGGGCAAAAGCCCAAAAAACACGTAACTGTTTATTTTTTTAGTATAATAAACATTTTTTTTTGCACCTTTAAATTTCCCACCTTTTTGGTAAATATAGAATTGCGGGTTTTAAGATTTCGTAAATCCCGCGTCAAAAACCCAATGCGGGTGCGAAAAATCAAAAAACACGAAACTGTTATTTTTAGAATAATAAACATATTTTTTGCCCCTTTCCCAATTTCACCTGGGGTGAATTAGAATTGCTTTTTTTAAGATTTACGTAATGCGCTTAAATAAAAAAGCGGGTGCGCAAAAGTCAAAAAACACTAACTTTTTAATTTTTTGGGTATAATAAATTTTTTTTTTTGCACCTTTCAATTCACCGTGGGGAAAAAAAATTTGCTGTTTTAAGATTTACGAAGCTGCGTCAATAACAATCCCGGGTGTGCAAAAGAAAAAAACACTTAACTTTTATTTTTTTGGGTATAATAAACGAAATTTTTGCCCCTTTTTAAAATTCACCTGTGGTGAATATAGAATTCGTTTAAGTTTTCCGTAGATGCTGCGCCCAATGAATAATGCGGGGTGCGAAAAAAGTCAAAAAAAACCGAAACTGTTATTTTTTTAAGTATAAAAAACGATATTTTTTGCACCTTTCAATTCCCCTTTGGGGTTGAATATGGGTTTGCTGTTTTAAGTTTTACGTAGAGGGCTGCTCAATAAACCCAATGCTGGGTGTGCAAAAGTAAAAAAAACTTTTAACTGTTTGGTTTTTGGTATAAAAAACGATTTTTTTTGCCCCTTTTCCAATTCACCTGTGTAAAATATAGAATTGCTGTTTTAAGTTTTACGTAAGTTTCGCGTCAATGAACAATGCTGGTGCCAAATCAAAAAACACAACTTTTTATGTTTTTGGTAAAAAAAAACGGTTTTTTTTTTTTGCACCTTAAATTTTCACCTGGGGGAATATAAAATTGCTTTTTAAAATTTTTAAAGAAGATTTTGCGTCAATGAACAATGCTGGGTGCGCAAAATAAAAAAACACGTAACTGTTATTTTTTGGGTAAAATAAACAGTTTTTTTTTTCCCATTTTTTTAAATTCACCTGTGTGAATATAGAATTGCTGTTTTAAGTTTTTCGTAGATCCCTGCACCCAATGAACAAGCTGGTTTGCAAAAGTCAAAAAACACTAACGTTATCTTTGATATAATAAACGGTATTTTTGCCCCTTTTTCAATTCACCTGTGGTGAAATAAAATTTGCTTTTTAAAAAGATTTCCCGTAATGTTTGCGTAAAAGAACAATGCGGGGCGAAAAGGGTCAAAAAAAAACGTAACTGTTTTTTTGGGGTTTTATAAAAAAACATTTTTTTTTTGCACCTTTCAATTCACCGGGGGTTGAATATAAAATTGCTTTTTTTAAAGTTTTTACGAAAATCGGGGTTCAATAACAATGCTTGGGTGTGCAAAAGTCAAAAAACCCCTTAACGTTATGTTTTATATAATAAAGGGAAATTTTTTGCACCTTTAAATTTCACCTGGGGGGAAATATGGGAATTTTGCTTTTTTTAAGTTTTACGTAAAGCTGCTCAATGAACAAGCGGGGGGTGTGCAAAAGTCAAAAAACACGAAAACTGTTATGTTTTGATATAATAAAGGTTTTTTTTTTGAAACCTTTTCAATTCACCTGTGGTGAATATAGAATTGCTGTTTTAAGTTTAAAACGCAGATGCTGCGTAAATGAACAATGGGGGTGCGCAAAATTTCAAAAAACACTAACTGTTATTTTTTTGATATAAAAAACATATTTTTTCCCACCTTTAAATTTCACCTGTTTGAAAATAAAATTTGCTTTTTTTAAATTTACTAGAGGCTGCTTAAATGAACAATGCGGGGTGTGCAAAAGTAAAAAAACACTAACTGTTTATTTTTTGGGTAAATAAACGATTTTTTTTTCCCTTTTTTCCCAATTCCCTGGGGTGAATATAGAATTGCTTTTTTTTAAGTTTTTACTAGATGCTGCGTAATTTAAACAATCGGGGTGCGAAAAAGTAAAAAAACCACGAAAACTTTTATGTTTTGGTATAAAAAACGGTTTTTTTTTGCCCCTTTCCAATCACCGTGGTGAATATAGAATTGCGTTTTAAAAATTTACTAATGCTGCGTAAATGAACAATGCTGGGGCGAAAAAATCAAAAAACACGAAAACTGTTTTTTTTTCGTATAAAAAAACAATTTTTTTTGCCCCTTTCAATTCACCTGGGGAAAATATAGAATTGCTTTTTAAGATTTACGTAGATGCGGCATCAATGAACAATGCTGGTGTGCAAAAGTAAAAAAAACCGTAACTGTGATTTTTTTCCGTACGATACCCTTTATTTTTGGCAAAAAAACAAACTGTGTTTGACTAGTTTTGTTTGATTTTTAATTTAACGGGAAAGGGGTGGAATATAAACAGTCCACAGGGTAATGGGTAAAATTGAAAATGAACACCTATCTAAAATTTGTAAAACTGAAAATAAAAGGGGGATTTTTGCAGCTAACAAAGAACCTGCAGTTACTAGAAATATTGAAACCCAAAAAAAGTTTTGGCTTCCAAAATCCAGAAATTAAATTTAATAGCAAACGTTAATAATAAAGGGTATTTCCACTACAAAGTCTTTCACCAAATCTTTTGGGAACTTTATTTCCCGTGTTCTTTAATAAAGACCCTTTTTCTTGTTTCGCCGCGCCCCTCCCCCCCCCCCGCGCTCCCACCCCGTGAATTTACAGCGGTAAGATTCTGCTTTAAAATTTTTCTACAAATACATAAAATCCCTTTAAATCTCCCAAACTAACTAAAATTGGGGAAAGGTCACAGCAATAGTAAGGTTTTTTTTCTGGGAGAAATAGACTAATTTTGCTGACTGTTTGGACACAGGGAAGCACAGGTTTCCCATTTCCCCATGAACCTGAAGACACTGAGGCGGGAAAAAGGAAAAAGCTGTTCTATTAAAAAGAGGGCATGTGGGTTTTTCCCGCCAATCCCCAAAACCCTACAACCCCAGTCCCTGACGTCGCACACACCCTCTCACCCCCGCTCTATTCTGAAAACTGATTTGGGTGGGCCCCCAAAAATTTCAGGAAGCGCCGAAAAAAGGGGCGATCTTTAAAAGATGATGCTCAGATTTTAACCTTAATTATCGCATGATCTGGAAATTTTCGATCACCATAAAAACCCCTTTCCATTTCAACTTTGTCGATAAAAATCGCTCAACACTACTCTTAAGTGCCCAGGGAATTTTATAGTGAAGCGATTCTAAGAGCGGCAGCAGTCATCTGCGTGTCATACTAAAACACAACAAAACACAACGCCCATTCCTCAACTATGACACTACTAAATCGCTAGTCCACGCCCTCGTCATCTCCCGCCGTGACTACTGCAACATCCTTCTCTGTGGCCTCCCAGCTAGCACCCTCTCTCCCCTCCAATCCATCCTTAACTCTGCTGCCCATCTGATTCACCTCTCTCCTCGCTACTCCTCTGCCTCTCCCCTCTGCCAATCCCTTCACTGGCTGCCCATTGCCCAACGAATTCAGTTCAAATTACTAACCCTGACCTACAAGGCTCTCCATAACCTCTCCCCTCCATACATCTCTGCCCTAATTTCCAGATACCTCCCCTCACGCAATCTCCGCTCCTCACAGGACCTCATCTGCTCCCCTCTCATCAGCTCCTCACATAACCGTCTCCAAGACTTCTCCCGTGCTTCACCCACACTCTGGAACTCCTTAACCCAAAACATCAGACTCTCCCCAACTTTCACCAGTTTCAAAAGCAACCTGAAAACCCATCTTTTCAGGATAGCCTACAACCCACACTAACCCCACCACCACTACACCGGCCCGCAAACATATCTGCCCCACACCTTCTGTCTCTCCCCTTCTTCCTTGTAGATTGTAAGCCCTCGCGGGCAGGGTCCTCTTTCCTCTCTGTTTCAGTTACTAGTCATTTTTGTCACCATTGTATTTGTTCAACATTTGTTATGTATGTAACCCTCCTGAATGTACAGCGCCCTGGAATTAATGGCGCTCTAAAATAAATAATAATAATAATAATAATAAGGAAGACCAAACCAAGCTCCCTATGCATATTTAAGCATGGCACATCGTTCTACAGCACCCTGGAAATAGCTGTTTTTTAACGCGATTCGTCCCGAAGCAATTTTTACCGAAACGAATTTTGTCGGAAAATTCGGCGAAGTCACCGAATCAAATTTTTGAGAAATTCTCCCATCTCTAGCCATATTATATATATAAATCATTCTGACCCATGCCCTTAGCCTTAGGGGATGTTTTTGAATACGTTTTTGGATACATTTTCGATCTGAAAAACATATTCAAAAGCACTGCGTAAAATGCATCCAATAAGCACCCAAAGTGTGCTTTGTGTCTGGAATACAGTTTTGCTGCAACAGAAACACCCTATAGTTCTAAATAGGGCATCTGCTGCATCAAATGGATCAAGAATTGACATTTAAATTCTTTGAACGGATCTGAAAGATGCATCAGAAAGCCACATGTAAAACACGTATCGTTTGAACGCCGATGCGTGTTTTACATTGAAAGCAATATAAATCACCCTGCACATTGTTAGATGCATTTTTGGGTCCGTTTAGGGTCCGAAACATGGATCCAAACATGCATCTAAGAAATGTCGTGTGAACATACCCTTAAGGGTGCTTTCACATGGAGTGTTTTTTGGTGCGTTTTTGATGTGTTTTTGGATGAACTTTTTGTGCAGAAAGTTAAAGTAATTAATGCTGTACATTTCTGCACAAAAACCACATCCACAAACACATCAAAAAACACACAAAAAATCTCAACAAAAAACGCTCCGTGTGAAAGCACCCTAATACTCCCTCAGTAAAGGTACATTTATTTCCACCAATTATCATAATTATTTGCTCATTTATGAGCAATCATACCCATAAGAACAATGATCAAACTATTATTTAGCATAAATTATGATGTCGTAAAAATAATTCCTGATGGTCAAAGGCCGTATTTACTGCTCACGGTGCTCTCGGCACTGAAATGGACTTCACCTCCTTTTAAAGTGTACCACCAGTTATAAGATGTTGGGAGCTGGTACCTAATATTTAAATGAGTCTGGACAACGGATGAGTAATCCTGTATTCTAGACAATGATTCAACACCAGAAGGCTCTCCTGCCAATATACTAGGCTCCGGGTGGCGCCTTTAATTTTCATTTGTAGCCGAAGCGAATAAACTATTATATTGGGCATTTTGTACCTTCTGTTAAGTTTTCCTTTAAGTTCTTTAAATCACACTCTCAGTTGTTATTTTGGGCCAACTTTCTCTGACTCTAGGCTGCTTAACAACAGTGATTTCACAATGATTTTACTAGATTATGACAGACAATAAAACATTTCTAGTGAAAGAGTGGACATTCCAGACTAAGTACAGCTGCTGTGCATATATAACCGTTTTGCTTACATTATAGTGCACCCCTGATGTGTTGCAGAGGGTTGTGTAGGAATTATTTCACATAGGCATACATACATTTTTCAGAGGTGAGGAATAATTACACAGTAGGTAGAAGTACATGCATTACGGCTCTAAAGGCTTCAAAGAATTCATATACTTCTAGTCTGCTCTGAGGCAAGTCTCACCTAGCACTAGCACCTACCCTGTTTCCCCCGAAAATAAGACAGTATCTTATATTAATTTTTGCTCCTCAAGAAGCGCTAGGTCTTATTTTCTTGTGAACAAGAACTCACATTTATTGTTTGAGCAAAAAAATCAACATTTCTTAATATACCATAGTCAGGTTATCACAAAGATCAGCATAATCAGCCAAACTCTAAATTCCACCAAGAATTTCTTGTGACTCTATTTTCATGTACAACAATCCTGGAATTTATGAACAAAAGCAACATTTATATAAAGACAGTCATATCATCATCTTCTGGAACATCATCTTAACTCTCCAAACCCTGAATTTCAGGATACAATTCTTGTGGCTCTATTTCTTTTAGAATCATTGGCCCCAAATGAGCACTTTTTTCTAGATAGCCTGCACATAACGCATTTGCAACGTAGATGTCGGTGATTTTATCCCATGAATTCTTCACCCATGTCAAAACTCAAGTCACAACATCTCAATTACACATCAAGTGTATACCAACTGTTGCTGTTTCTATTCACTATGGAACGTTAACCACTACAGTGGCTGGAACATGCTGACATTTTCCGCCCCCTACCCAACCCTCCATATGCTAACCAGTTTGGGATAAACTTTGCCACAGCAGCATGTTGCAGCATGCTAATACAGCAGAAACAGCGATGGGCCTCTCCCAGCTCATCTGTTCACACAGGGACATCGGATGCGGCAGTGGTGGGTGGTCTCTCTTCGCTCACTTGTGTATACAGGGACATTGTGTGCGTCGGTGTTGGGCCCCTCCAAGTTCACGTCAGGACAGCGGGCATCTTCCAGCTCACCCATGCACAATAGTCTTCAGAGAAGGCAGCAGCACTCCCCTTAATGTTCTCCAGGCAGCAGTTGCCTCCCACACAAGGTAAGACCTATCTACAGTGAGGAAAAAAGGATTTAGTCAGCCACCAATTATGCAAGTTCTCCCACTTAAAAAGATGAGAGAGGCCTGTAATTGACATCCACAAAATCACATTGTCATGCATTCATTTAATAAAAAGTTTTTTGTGCAATTTGTGTCTGGGAAATTAATTTCATTTAGTTTTAGTAATGGAGGCATCTGACAGCCAGCTAGCAGTAGCTTTTGTCACCCCAAGGCTGACACTAATCCTGTGTCACTATTACCCTATTACCTAATGCACCAAGAGTACTGGGAAGAGTTGCTAACCATCAAAAGCGGACCCTCTAATTTGATGATCCACTTCTGATGCGGCTGTAGGCTGGTATTTTTAGAGTGGGAAGGGACCAGTGTTAATGGGCCATTCCCATTCTGATAGTATCGGACTGCAGTTGTCAGTTTTACCTTCGGTGGTTATGAAAAATGAGGGAAGCCCACATCTTTTATTTTGTTTTAAATCAATTAATTTATTAAAATTCCTAAAGTGGGCAACTCCTATAATCATTACAGTGGATGCCCAGGTTTAGATTTTCATTAAATAAATACATTTTCAGAGAAAAACAACGTGGGGTCCCCCCCATTTTCCATGACCAGCCAAGGTAAAACCTACAGCTGCAGCCTGATACTTTCAGAATGGGAAGAACCATCTATACTGGTCCCTACCAATACTAAAAATACCAGCCTGCAGCCACCCCAGTAGTGAACCATCACATTAGAGGTTCATTTCTGATGGTTACCGGCTCTTCCCATTACCTTTGGTGCATTAGGTACTGGGTTTATGGTGACATGGGGTTAGTGTCAGTCTTGGGCAACAAGAAACACCGCTGACTGACATCAAGCACGAGCGATAGTAATGAAAAGGCGTCTGTCAGGCACCTCCACTACTATCACTGGAATTATGTGGAAAAAAAAGCCACACACAAATTGCACAAATTTTTTTTTTTATTTAAATAAACACTCCCTGACACCAGCCCTCTTTAACCATTTGATTTAAAAAAAAAAAATAGATCCAAGGTTGATCCGACGTAGTTAACCGAATCCAATGTAGTCCAAATGGGAACCTGTAAATAAACATTACAAATATGCACATACATGTAGGTTGGATACCCTATCCTGCATCCAGGAAAGCTGGGTGACACCCATCACCCACAGGTAACATCCAGCTTTCCTTTTGGGGATGGAGTGTCACCCAGCTTTCCTTGATGATGAATAAGCCATTACCATAGGTAATCGTCAGAGTCTCTTGCAGCCTGTCACCTGCAGCCGCCAAAGACAAACCGCAGGGGACAGGAGATAGGATCAAGGGACAGACCGCAGGGGGCAGGAGACATGGAGCAGAGGGCAACTTCTAACCCCTGTTGCCTGTCTCCTGCTCCCTGAGACCACCAGGAGACAGGAGTAAGGGCCAGAAGAAAAGAGGGCAACTCCTACCCCGCTGCACACTAATATGTTATCCACACGCCACTGTGATAGAGTTGCAGCGTGGGGTATGAAGAGTTCTTTAGGATTCTGAGGGAACTGGGGGGGAGGGTTGCAGTGAGTTGGGCCCTTGTAATTATCCTCTTCACAGCACACATCAAAGGTAACAGGTTCCACTGAAGGGCAGTTTAACAGGCTTTATTCAAGTTCATTCTCCATACAGTAACTTCAGTAAACATCAATGATAACAGCAATGCAAATGGCTCCTGGCATTCACACAGTTTAACTGTTTACAGGGGGCTAATAAGCTCACAGATACCTGAGGGTTCACCAGTCAGATCCTGCCACTCCTGAGCTGTGATTGCTGGCTGCTCTCTTCACTGTCTGGTGTGCAATGGCTACAGCATAAACACAGGACTCTGTCTTTACTGTCAGGTGCTCTACCTTCTTCTGTGTCCTTCACTCTGTCACATAGGACCTAAAACTACCCAGAATCCACTTCTCCAACAGTGTTCCAGCAACTTCTGTCTCCTCCCCTTTTTCTAGCATGCACAGCACTAGCTCTTACTGTTGCTGTACAACCAACCATGCTGTGTGCTGGTATTTT
>JAODAL010084646.1:0-10851 GCA_025379985.1 Phyllomedusa bahiana
AACTTAATGTTTTTTTAACTATAGAACTAAAAACACTCTTTAATATATAATTTTCATACAAAAAAAATAAGTTTTGTTTTCAAGAAAAAAAATATATGTCGCTTAGTTTTAAAATGTCTGCAATAATAAATAAACCAGGTATAAATATACACAAGTATTTGGGGAGGATTAACAGGACTTCTCCTCTCAACCCTTAATTTCCCAAACATTTAAAAAGAAACACATTTTAAAGAAACCACTTGCAGACTTGTTCCTCGCTCAAAAACCTTTTTTAAAACCCTTTCCCCCACTCTGTTTGGCTGTGCTGAAACCTCTCTTTCAAAGCAAAAAATTTTAAATTTTACTGAAAATCGTAATAAAACAGACAATTTAAAACCCCCAAATTAAATGAAATGAAACGCACTGGAAAAAAAAACTAGGTATCCTTAATTTAAAATTTTTTAGCTTACCTTTTTGAGGATAACTCAGTAACAATTTCTGAACTTCAATTATATGGCGGCACTAAAATTTCGATTGGGGGCCAACCCCGAATTTTGAGAAATGGGGGCCAAACGCCCAAACTGAACGCTGAACCCATTAAAGTCAATTGGAGGGATTTTTGGGTTAATTTTTAAACTAACACGGGTGGGGATAATCGCAATTACCTTCCAAAAGAGTAAAATGGATCAAAGAACAACTTGATAAAGAAAATTTGGGGCTCTAAGGCCCAAAAGAAAAAAATTCACAGGAAAAAAATATTTTTTTAAGGGCTAACTGAAAAATAAAGGGGGACAGAGTAGCTATATAGGTACAAGGAGCAGCTGCTGGGGGCCCCTTTGAAATAAAAAATCCCGTATTAAATGCACAACTTACGTCGGGACCCCCATCACTTTTTTCCCCAGGCCCAAAAACATGCATATATGGGGGGCCGGAATAACATCCCAAGGGGAAAACAGGATTTTTCATTTTTGGGGTGAATTTGTAGCCGGGCTGCTCAGTCACTATTAACCTTTCAAGGCCCCATGTAGCTAAATCAAAGGGGGCCCCCCCAAATTTCAGTTCCTATTTTTAAAAAAATCACTGGCCCTTTTTGATTAGGGACCCCGACAGAGTACTGCCATATTTGGGACCCGTGGCCAGTTCCATGTTCTTTTATGTTCAAAAAAACACCCGAGCAGGCCCCATAGCGCGGCTACCCCCCGGGGGCCAAAAGAGCAGTATGGGCAAATCCTGTCAGGGGCCCTAACAAAAAGGGCCCACAAATATGTTAAAAAAATAGGAAAAGTAATGGGGGGGGCCCCCTTTATTGCCCGTATGGGGGCCTGAACGTTAATAAAACTTTCGGGAGACTGACTATGACTGATGTTAATAGATGCCTGATAGAAAGTGTATTCACTTGTGAAGAAATGCACAGTTTTTTCATTTGTGACATCGGGAAAATGGGGGGAAAAAAATTTCAGAGTCCACATTGATTTATTTTGATAAATACAAATGATCCACATTTGGGGAAAAAACGGATACTTTGTCAGTTACACCCGCCAGCTTGTAAAGGGTACATCGAATTGTGGCTGCCGGATAGACAAAAAAAATTTTTAGGGTGTAAAGAAAGTCGGCAATCATCCATTTTTGGGACCCCGAATTTGAATTGTGGTAACTCCAAAAAATCAGTGTTGAGCTCAGTTGTCAGGGTACTTGCTCTTATGGTGGCTTGGTGTTTTTTGAAGCTCCGTTCGGGGTTAGTGAGGTGTTAAAAATTTGAAAATTTTAAACCAGTGCGCTTCTGCCCCCACGCCTGCTGTCTGGGGCTACTTGCCATTCTACTGCTTCGTTGCTGACTTTTTTTTACCCTGACATTAAATGTGAAGAAAACCAACAATGCTCCATTGGGCAAAGACACTTTCCAAATTCCCGTTCTATGTCAATTGTGTGGGTGAAAAAAAACTGTTTCCTTTGATTTTTTTAACATATACAAGGGGGGGGCCACCCCGCAATCCGTTCATTTGATTGCCCTTGAATGGGGGTCATGTTGCGGTAAAGTACATCCCGCAACGGAACTGCAACCCTTGGGGGCAAGAGATATAACCCAAAACTTTCCCCTTTTCCCTCTCTTCTCCCTCCCGAAAACTTGCCAACTCTTAACACCAAAAGGGGAACGGTCAGGGGGTTCCATCCCCCCCTACATCCTCCTCCCCCTTCCTATCCGACCACCCAAGGGCCTGCAGGCTGCCCCTACCTGTGAGTGAACTGTCGTTCTGATCCAACCCCGGACCCCATTACCGCCTAAAAGACCCATACAATTGGGAAACAGCGGGCCCCATCCTCCTCCACACGCCGGGACCCCGTTCCGCAGGAGCTGACACTTGTTCCCGTAAAAATATGACCACAATACATGTGACAACGCCATTGCCCGCTAACCATTTTGGTTCCTCTTCAAAAAAGTCAGGATTTTGCAGAGACCCTTCCCCTTTCCTCCATTCTCTATTCCAACCCCAAGGGTCCGCACCACTGCTCTTGAGGCATGAGACAAACTGCATAATCTGCATTGGAAAACGCTGCGCCACAATGTGAGCATGTGGCAGGGGAATTCCAGGGTTGCCATGTAAAGAATGAGAGGGTTTGGCGGGGAGGCCAAATAAATTTTGCAACGCTGCCAGTCATGCCGAAGCAAGTGTGAACCCCGGGAAATGTAAGAAAGATCTCGAGCCTCCGCAGTAAAGTCAAGCCCCCGGTAGACTTGAGAAATTTCCCAAAACCGATTTATGATGTGTACCAGGCAAAGGGGTGTGCGTAAGTCTACCGATCCTAAGGGGGCAAGGGAAAATTTTCCCCTTTTTCACACCCTATTGCCCGGGGCCAGTTTTTGCACCCACCATGTTGGTCGATCGCAGAGCCATCCACAAATCTTACCTTTGTTGGGGTCCCAAACCTTTTAAATTTTAGATGGCCTGGTTTCTCTTGGGGTGCGATCAGTCGCAGTGCACTGGCACAGACCCCCCCCTCCCCCGAGGACTGTCACCACCCAAACCCCCTAGGAGCATTCGTGAATGTAAGCCCTTGAATTGCTTATTTGTCCATGGTCTGTAGTAAGGACTTTGATGGATACGATCAGCCAACCGCCTGGGGGTTTTTCTGCAATTGGGGGGGTAAGGCAAGGACGTTTTTGGCAAAGAAATGCCTGCTCGGCATCTGAAAGGGGGGGATGCCAGGGAATGACTGGGGAACCACTTTTTTCCACCAGGTGGAAGGCAACATTTCCAAGGCCCAAAAGCTGAAAGGGACAAATTCAGGCTTTTGGCTTTGGATGGGCTGGGGGAAAGATTTCTTTTGACCCACACCTGGGACACAGAAGAGGTTGGTGATGGCTGCTAATGGTGTGCAGGGCAACTGGTGGAAAGGGAAGGTGGGTTTTACTGTGTTGCTGGTGGTGGAATCCGGCCACAGTTCCTGGGACTGGGGATGGTGCTTGCCATGCTGCTCGACACACCTCACATCGGCAGCAGAGGACCCGCTTGGGCTTGACGTGGCAGAAGCAGAGATGTCAATGGTGTTGAAACCCAGTACCTTGTGGCCTTTAAATTCTCCAAGTGATTCTTCCCGCAGCAAATCATGGATTTACATGTCATTGCCTCTTTCAAGCGTAGTGGTGAAACTTTCCTCTACTGACGCCCGTGAAAGAAAGCCACATAATGATGTTGGTTCGGTAGTGTTGAGCAGTTTGCGTTGGAGTATCGAGATCGTCGATGAGTCGATAGCGGCTGCTATCGTAAGGTTTTTCGATAGGAGCAATCGATTATGCGCGATGACCATTAAATCTATGGGAGAGTCACAACACCTTCCATTATTACACCAAACAAGCTGGAAACTGAAATTAACATCCACAACATCAAATGGAACCATGCTACTTCGTAGGCAACACACTTAGGTTATAAAAGTCAGCAGAAAAAAAGTCACAGACCATTACTTTCCCTGTCCTTGTAACCAAAGCCTGACCCTTAAACTGCATCACCCCACAAATTAAAAATGCCATAAGCAGTAATGATTTGGAACCATCTGTTTACTTGAACTGACATGTATTATCCCGGTCCTGAACCAGCATGAGCCCCCAAACCGCTTGACTCCCACATTTAAAAAAGTGCCGAAAAAGGAGTCTTCAACCACCATTTTACTTTTCACTGGATCATTGACTATCCTGTCCTGGCCATCAGCATGAGCCCTCAAACCTGCATGACCCCCACATTAAAACAGTGCCGAAAAAAAGTCTTTCAACCACCATTTTAGTTTCACTGTACCAAATTTGACGATACCTGGCCTGGCCACAGCTTGAGCCCCAAACCGGCATGACCCCCACATTTAAAAAGTGCCGGAAAAAGATCTTTCAACCACCATTTTATTTCACCTGGACATTGAACTATCACCTGTTCCTGCCACAGCCTGAGCCAAAACCTGCATGACCCCACATTTAAAAGTGCCGAAAAGAGAGTCTTTTTTCAACCACCATTTTAGTTTTCACTACATTGACTATACCTGTCCTGGGCCTACAGCATGAGCCCCAACCCTGCATGACCCCCCACATTTTAAAAAAATGCGGAAAAAGGATCTTTCAACCACCATTTTAGTTTCACTGGACATTGACTATACCTGTCCTGGGCCACAGCATGACCCCAAACCTGCATGACCCCCACATTTAATAAAGTCCTGACAAAAGGAGTCTTCAACCACATTTTAGTTCACTGGACATTGACTATACTGTCTGGGCCACAGCCATGAGCCCCAAACCTGCTATGACCCCCACATTTAAAAAGTGCCGGAAAAAGATCCCTTCACCCCATTTTAGGTTCACTGGACATTGACTATACCTGTCTGGCCACACATACCCCAAACCTGCATGAACCCCCACATTTAAAAAGTGCCGGAAAAAGAGTCTTTCAACCACCATTATTAGTTTCACTGGACATTGACTTATACCTGTCCTGGGCCACAGCATGAGCCCCAAACCTGCATGACCCCCACATTTAAAAAGTCCGAAAAAGGAGTAGTTTCAACCAACCATTTTAGTTTCACTGGACCTTGACTATACCTGTCCTGGGCCACAGCATGACCCAGGGCCGGAGTTACGTGGGTGCGGTGAAAGCCCAGGCTGGCTCCGTCATCTATTACCAAACACGCAGGTTAAAATGCCCTGATGACGCAGCAACGAAACTGTCAGCTGAAGCAGAGTGCGGAACGAAGTGTGAGAACGCCAGGCCTTCCTCTGTACACAGTCAATACCGGGGTTAGCGCTGCCCCTCCTATGATGTGTGGACCAATTGAGCTTCACTTGGAAATACTGGTGGTTAACCGCTACCTGTTACACCCAGTGCCCTTTATCTTGGCAGTCTTTTTCTCTTTACTCAACGTGTGGAGAAATGTCCTCTGTACTTTTCACTGTCCTGCTCCATACTCCAGTCCTCTGAATAACCTACATCTGGGCAAGTTTCCGGTACCACCTGTAACAATTTCAGGAATTTATTTACCAGCTATTTTGTACATGCAAGTTTCTTTGAGTAGTTGAATTCTAAAAACACAGTTTTAAAATAGATGGAAGCCACCATTCTTTGTTTCTTCTTTTTTTCATTGTATTTAAATGGTTGTCTCAATACAGGGATTGATAGCTAATTAAAGATCTTGCAAATAACAAGTCATTTTGCAATATGTGTCCATAACGTGTCCTACCTATTCCTGTTTCGACAGCACAATCACCCTTGACCACTCTTGACAAATTGTGAAGAACAAATGTCTGGTAGAAATCAACATTTTTTTAGAGTAGACCGGTAGTAATAGCCGGCATGTCACAGCAAAATGCCCCAAAAATTCAAAGCATGACCCTTGAGCCACTTTGGCAATTGTGAAGAACAAATGTCTGTTAGAAACAACAGTTTATTAGAATGGACCTGTAAGTAATAGCTGCATGTCACAGCAAAAATGCCCCAAAAAATTCAAAGCATGACCCTTTGAGCCATTGGTCAATTGTAAGAACAAATGTCTGTAGAACTACATTTTTTTATAATAGGACTCGTAGTAATTGCTGCTTCTCAAAGCCGCATGACCCAAAAAATTATAAAAAAAGACGTCTCAGCAACTGTTAAAAATTGGGAGGAAAATGCCACTTAGAAGCCACATTCTGTTTACAAAGGACCATGATTATGCGGTATCCTCACAGCTACATGACCCCAAAAAATTATAAATATGACTTCTCAGCCACTATACAAATTGTGAGGAAGAAATGTTGCCACTTAATGCCACATTTTCTGTTCCTAAGGACCATGATTTATTGCTGTATCCCACTGCAACTTGACCTCAATACCATTGACAATGCGAAAACTTCTTTAAGAAAGTGAGTAAATGATTACGTGTTTCATGAAACTTGCTTCTTTTACAGTCTCCTCACAGCAAAAACCAGCAAAATGAACTGTTGGAAAAGAGATTAAAATTGCATTAGTAAGAATGATCATTTTAAAAAAAAGTTCAAGAGGACCTTTCTTTCTTTTTGAAAAGGAATGTTGAAGTATACGGCAAATAATCTGAACTCGCAATCGGGCCCACAACATCATCAAGATCCATGCCTGATTCATCTTGAGTGAAGTCAAACGATCCACATTAATCTGTGAAAGCCGGATGCGTTTGTCTTAATGACTCTCCAGCTGTCTGAAGGCCGCCCAGATAGGACGCTCCTGCTGGGCAGGACAACACCTCTATGGCGTGACGAGCCCACTCGGGCCATTTCAGTTCCATTTTGATACCAAAGTTATTGGGTCCGAACTGCATCAAAAACATCGATGTTGAACGCAGATAGTCGTGCACACATGATCTTAAGCTGATCTCTGTGTGTGGTTGTGTCTCCTGCATTGCAAAGCTTTGGTGAGAGTGGTAAACAAGATTCCAGAGTCACCCATTAGCTTCTCTGCCACCTTGCCTGCCTGCTGCCCGCTACGCCTACTGGGCACTCTACGGCTGTCCACGTCGCTGATGGTGTTCCACCTGACATGTGGGGAACGTGAAAGCAACCGCAACAGATGTCTCCAGTTGATCAATCACAAGGTCTCCTTTTCCAGCATTTTACTCCTATTTGGTGGTGGAAGGAAAGTCTGAGTTTAGTGTTGTACACCGGACCAGGAGGTGCCACCCATAACTGTTTTCATTTGAATGGCCTAATGCGAGGAATCATGGTTGGAGGAAATTGGAGCATCCAAGCACTCGTGAGAGATGGAGCCTTGATTTCCCAAGCCTCTGGTCGAGGGGCACTAGCAAACGGATCTCCTCATCTTCCTCCGCCGCCTCAAATTCACCGCCAACCGCTTTCCAAGGCAGAGTCGGTAACATCGGAGTCTAGGAATACTCCTCCCCCCTCCTCCCCTCCTCCTCCTCCGCTGCCTCCGCACACTTCCACACAGCCATGACTTGCCGAATGATGCACCCTAGAGCTGAATTGCGCCACCTGCACTACTCTGGACCCCGAACCACTGCCAATGAAACCGATGAAATTGGTGAAACTGCGGGCCTTGTGGATTTGACGCGTGAAAAGGCTCCGTCCGCATCTGTGTCCGGCTCCTCCTCCGTCGCTGGCGGGACTGTTGTTTCAGAGTGTCCAACGATCGTTCCCAGATACTAAGATCACCACAATGCTCATGTGACAAGGGCATTGTCCGCACGTACATTTTGGTGGCTTCTTCAAAACTGGCAGAGGATGGTGCAACGCGTTCACACCTGCTCCCACTCTCGGTGGTTCAACACCCCCAGGGTCCCTACCCCTGCTTGTCAGCGCCATGTTGTCTCTTCGTTACTGCGTAATGGCATTGGCCTCTGCCACAATCGCTGGTGCATGTGGAGGGTGGATTCCAGCGTTATTGACACATCAAACAATAACGGTTGACGGGAGGCGAGCTGACGCTGCAACGCAGCCAGGCGGACGAATCAGGGTGCGACGCGGAAGTGCGAACTCAACTCGTCCTCTTCAGCAGGCAGTTCCAGAACCCGGGAGCTCTTTTAAATTTCTGGACGTACAAGGTTTTCATGACTTGTGCCAGGCAAGATGTGCTCCAGCCCTACCGATCTTAAGTCGGCCACAGATTCGCGCCCGTTATCCGCACACCACCTTGCCTGGCACAAATTCTTGTCACCCACCAGCGCTCGGTCCTCTTGCTTTTTAAAAAAAGAGCGTCCACAGCTCCTGACCTTTGTGGACGGTCTCCAAGGCAGATTAATTTCAACACGGCCTTGGGTCTCTGGGCACGTGATCCACCAGAGGACCTTGGGGAAAGAGCCCTGCAACCATCCCCCCTGCGGTTTTGAAGAGCGTGCCCAGCCTGAGAGGCCACCGTCACCACCAGAGACAGCCACCCAGCCACCCTTGTGCTGTCCAGAGATATAGCGCCTGGCCGGCTTACTAATCCATTGTCGGTGTGAGATGACTCTTCCCCGACACAGATGCAGACAAACGCCTTGAAATTTTAGATGACACATGCTGGCCAGGGCAGGACGGCTTTTTCTGGCAAAAAAATGCCTGCTTCGGCATCTGTATGGGGCAAAGCGAGGCCGATGACGGGGCGAACCCATCTGTTCCACCAGACGGAAAGGACAACATTTCTAAGGTCCAAAAGCCTGGCAATGCCGACGTTCAGGCTTTTGGCTTTGGGATGGTTTGGGTTAAAGTGTTTTCTTCTGCTCCCAAACCTGGAAGACAGAAGGCTGCTGCTAGACTGGCCGCTGTACGGCGTGCAGGTCGTCAAACTGGCGGAAGGAGAAGGGGTAGGATGGGTCTCATGTGGTGCTGGTGCTACTCGGGCGACGGTGGAGGCTGAAGCGGAGGCTGATCCCTGATCATGACTCTGAGAGACATGGGCAGCTGAGGAACGCTTGGTGGTGGCGGAGGAGGAGAGGCGGAGACAGAGGGTGTGACAGTGGTTGGAGGCCCGGCGTCGGTCTGGCCTTTTTTGGCCAAGTGTTCCCTCCATTTCAACTCATGCATTCGCTGCATGTGACTAGACATGTTGGTGGTGGTTAACCACTTAAGGTTCTTGCCTCTACTTATGCGTTTACGGCAAAGGCGGCATATACATCGCTGGGTGAATCAGAGGCTTGCTCAAAGAAGGCCCAGGCTTGAGAGGTCCTGGACCTTTTTGACGGCGATAAGCGAGGAGCGGGGTTTGCGCTGACCGTGGCTGGCGGAATCATATCAGCGGACTTCTGCGACCGCCCTCTCCCTTTTTGTGGCGGGACCCATATGACACTACCCCATCGTCTTCCTCCTCGTCCACTGAATGAAGCGCTCGCAAGCAAATTCTGCGGAAAAGACCAGGATGGATCCTCAATGTCGTCATCATCATCATCATCAACACCAGGTGACTTGGTCGTCCTGACTTTCTGCATCCAGAAGCTGCGGGCTACAAGCAAGGGGCACTGCAAGGCGTTGCCGACCGTCCGGGATTTTTGCCGATTGACCGGCTTCCTTCACCTCCTCTGATGGCATCAGTAACTGGGCGTCAGAGCAGACTAAATCATCCTCTTGATCTTTTAACATGCCTTCTGACCCCAACCGCATTTGTCATCAAAGAGGTCTTCAGACAATGGATTATCCACAGTGGTGGGTACACGAGTTGACATTGGGCTGCTCATGTTGGACGGATGCTGATGATGCGATGACGACATTTTGTGGCCGTGACTGCGAGGACGAGGAGGTAAACTGCTAGATGCAGGTTGCATTAACCACTGAAGGACAGATTGGGCGACGATGTTCGTTACTTAGATTCACGGGGCCCTGACCCAGCGATGACAGGCCTGACGGTCCTGCAACGACAAACCCTGGCATGCGTGTTGTCGCCAGCACTGGAAGGAGCACTCTCTCGTACCTCAACCTCCATGTGCTACCCCCCTTTTTGCTCGTTTACCACCTGCATTTCGCTCCATGTTCAGAAATAAAAAAATTTAGAAGGTATGGAATAGTTTTTGAAAGTCTCTTATTAAAAAGACGGCAAATCACAGCTATTCTCAAATCACTCTAATCAAAACAAAATTTATTTATTCAAATTTAACTGCAAGGTGTCTATCAACAAATCTGGACTGGGCAAAAGTCCAAAAAACACGTATCTGTTATTTTTTGGTATAATAAACGGTATTTTTTGCACCTTTCAATTCACCTGTGGTGAATATAGAATTGCTGTTTTAAATTTACGTAGATGCTGCGTCAATGAACAGTGCTGGGTGCGCAAAGTCAAAAAAAAACGTAACTGTTATGTTTTGATATAATAAACGGTATTTTTTGCACCTTTCAATTCACCTGTGGTGAATATAGAATTGCTGTTTTAAGATTTACGTAATGCGCGTCAATGAACAGTGCTGGGTGGCAAAAGTCAAAAAACACGTAACTGTTATGGTTTTGATATAAAAAACGGTATTTTTGCACCTTTCAATTCACCTGTGGGGAATATAGAATTTCTGTTTTAAGATTTAGGTAGATGGTGCGTCAATGAACAGGGCTGGGGGCGCAAAAGTCAAAAAACACGTAACTGTTATGTTTTGATATAATAAACGGTATTTTTTTTGCACCTTTCAATTCACCCCGTGGTGAATATAGAATTGCTGTTTTAAAGATTTACGTAGATGCTGCGTCAATGAACAGTGCTGGGTGCGCAAAAGTCAAAACACACCTAACTGTTAGTTTTTATATAAAAACGGTATTTTTTTTCCCTTTCAAAATTTACCTGTGGTGAATATAAATTTCTGTTTAAGATTTTACGTAATCCGTCAATGAAACATGTGGGGGGGCGCAAAAGTCAAAAAAAACGTAAAAATGTTATTTTTGATATAATAAAAGATTTTTTTTCACCTTTTAATTCA
>JAODAL010084647.1:0-10851 GCA_025379985.1 Phyllomedusa bahiana
TTTTGTACCTTCTTGAATAAAAAAAAAAAAAAATTTTGCTAGAAAAAAAAAAAATCTATGGGGGGGTAGCATCTCAGACTGTGTCTTTGAAAAACTTCAGAAAAATCACATATAAAAACGGGAATTTTTTTTCTACCTCTGTGTTGCCATAAAGGGAACATTTATCAAAGCACTGCTTTCCCATTTTTTTAATTCTCCAAAATTTTCCAGTGAAGCACAGGGTTATGTTTCTGAACCCGGGGAAACCCCAAACCACATCAGGGGGACCCCCCCTCCATGATAAATAGAATAAATTTCTCAGTATTACAGCCCCTATCAACATTTAAAGCTCAGGAGTACTATTTTGGTTTGTCCCCTTTAAATCAAGGGAGTAAATAATACCACTCCCTGCAAGGAATATTTTGGGGCCCCCAAGGTCCCCCAGACGCTTGGAAAAGGGACACACAATAAAATTGGAAGCCGAACCAAAACCCAAAAATGCTTTCCCCCAAACCAGCCCTAGAAAGGTATGAATTTTTACGGGGTAGCAAAAACTTTTGTGATACAATAGGGAATCCCTGTTCACCTAGAAACCTTTCCCCCCGTCACCTAGGCGCGGAGTTTTCCGGCCGGGTCTTTTTTTGGGGACACTTCCGACAAAGTCCCTTTCCCACCCAGTAGTAGCACACCCTTAAATCACGAGAAGTCCTGCGGTCACTGGCAAAAGAAGCAAAACTTGTTTTTTTTTTTCTGGGGGGCACTCACAATCGGGGCAGGGGTACCAGGGAGGGGGACTAGGGGCAAACCCTTTTCCCGAGTCTCCCCCTAAAACGTTGTCCAGTTTTAAACAGCCGGGCCATTGTCACAAGAGTACCTGGGGTGGGGTAAGCCACCAACATATCCTAACTGTCAGACAGTCCTAACCAAAACTGGAAACCGGGGAGAGCGGGGTCTTCCCACCCCAGGAAAGACCCCAGCGCGAAATTCGGAAAAATACCCTCCACATCCTCTTGCCCCCCCCTCAAGGGGTCGGCTGGACTGGGCCACACCCTTCCCTATCGGGTCATCAAAGATATACCAAGGAGACAAAGAACCTTCCAGGGAAGACGTTCCTGGAATCAGGGGGCAAAAAAAAAAACCCACTCCTGAGAGGGACCCGGGGAAAGGACATAACAATTCCCAAATCTCTGTACCTCAAAAACCCGGAGGTATATGGGCGGGCCTAAAATACAGATGCATCCCCCCCCAAATGTCAAAAAGGCCTTCCTGTCACCTGAAAACCTGTCTGGTAGCTGAATGGGGGGTTCCACAGAGCAGAAGGTAAAACCTGATGGAAAAGTCTCTTGTTGTGTACCTTTGCGCCAGACCTGCACTAGCGGGTAACCCCCTGCCATCTGCTCTCCCCAAGGCTGTCGGGGGGTTTAAATTGTGCGGGAGAGCAAAACTTTCGGCCTGTGAAAAATTCACGTCCAAGGGGTAAGGAGCCCAACTGGCCCCCGGCCCATTTCCCCTGCCTATTTGACTGTGCCCTAGGCGGCAGACGGAAAAGGGCGACGCCCCCCTGTCTGCTAAAGTGCGGGGGCCGTAAGGAAAGAAGGCAGACAGCCCCCGAGTCACAACAATCAGTAACGAATCCCAAAAAACGGAAGACAAGAGAAAAACGGGGGACCCCCAAAAGGCAAACACGGTGGGGGAGCGGGACCAAATAAGGAAGCAACCAAAGTCAGAAACAAGCAAGGAGGAAAACCCGGGAGAAGCAAACTTACAACACAGGAAACAACACAGCGGGAATACACAGGAAAAGCCTGAAGATCTCTGCGGTTTATATGGTTTCCCCGGGGACCCCCGCCCATAGCTGATTGAGCAGCCTCCGGGGGCCCCCCTTTTTGGGGGGTGTGACAGGCCCCTGCGCGAGTAGCTGGAGACCTGTAATCAAAGGATTCCACAGCCTTTTCCGGGGTGTGGACCCAAACCAGGAATGCATTTCAGGCATTGCTCCCAAAAGCTGAAGTGAGCAGGTAAATGCATACGCAATCCTTTTAAAGTGTTAAACTCCAGGAAAAGGAAATATTAGGAAAAAAATATGTAACTTAAACTATCCAGATGGAAATGTCAGAAGAAAATGAGTTCTTACCCTCATATGTGGTGGGCCTTTTAGAGAGATGTCCATTCTACTAACCAAATCTGTAAAATAAACTTACCTCTTAGTATAGAGCTCTTGCTGATGTAGTTATTTCCACAGACTTCAAAGTTAAACCTCATAGTCTAATCAGAGACTTCTTGCTCACATATATCAATGTCCTTCCTTAAGTTTAAAAATAGTTACATTTACCAAATTTGCATACTTGGAAACAAAAAATAATAAAAAAAATTGCAACATCTGGCCACCATTGGATCTACTACCCGTCCACCTTCCTTTTTTCCCCTCTTTCCTTTTCCCCCCTTCAGTTATTTTTTGCTGTTAGGGTTGTGCAAGGTTTATTTTGCGCCCCAATCATTACGGTAATCCACAGTTCTCATAGAGAACTATGGATTGTGCCTCCTCTCCCTGCATATACAATACGACAATGTAGCGCGGGGAAATAATTTTACATGTCATTTATTCACAGCTTACGTGCCGTGAGTAAATTGCGTAATTGCGGGGTGTACTGTATGCCTCGCAATTAGCCGTGTGAAAATAGCCTTAGAATTCTATTACAACAGAGTATATCATCTTGTACTTTGTTTATTGGTTACTTGCAAGGTGAAATCTAAAACAAACAGATCAGTTTTCACTAATATACCAGTTTCGTTTTTCTTGTCTCTTAGATATTCATAATTTGTGCATGAGATGTTTTGTTCTGATGAAATCTTAATAAAAATAAATGTTTACCTGTGAACTGGACAGAACAAACTGCATTGTCTAGTTTGATGGATTTTCTAAGTATTCATCTCTGCTAGAGGGAGTATTTTGTTAAACTTGACCATTTAAAGATGTGTTCTCACCATGCTGTTTTACAAAGCGACAGGCAATGCGAGGCTCACACTTCCTGGTCAGGCTATGGGTGGTTCTATAACAGTAATCGGCATTTCAGCACTGCTATTCCTAACTGATTTGATTACAGTGACATGAGTGCAGGAGGTTTCTAAAATGTAAATTTTTCAAGTAAAGGGCCAAATGGCTAAATTGCAGTAATGATGTAAACTGCTCCAGATTTTAGTAAGAAAAGATCAGGGGGTAATTTTTTCTATCCCCCTACTGCTCGTCTGTAAAGAAGGGGCCTAAGAACTTAAAGAGGTGACCAGTAACTTTGGAAGCTTCTTTCCCAAAAACAAAAAAATTTTTCTCGTAACTCCCTTAAAAAGCAAAATTTAAACATATTATATTTGGTAATAGTCTTACTTACCTTTGCCTACTTGTTTAAAGCTAATCCATGAAATAAGAATACCCTTTTAAGTGAAAAAACTAAAAATCTGAATATATTTTAGATACTTTATTTGTGGCTAAATTTTCTATAATGAAAAAAAACAAAACTAATTATAGTCTAAGCTATAATAGAAGACACATTATATTTGCCCTTGATTTCTGCATTTCTTAAAATGCCTCTGTGATGACTTCAGTGTCAGAAAATGAATAAAGATGTAAAAATAGGATTTCTCCGGGAAACAGTACAGTAACTTCGATAATCGACATAGTTGTGTGAAGAAAAAAAATTAAATACTTGAGCAGAGATTTCTAAGTTGCTGGAAAATAGATTTACAAAGCAAACCTGCTAGACAAACCAGTCGCCACCTGAAACCTAATTTTTGAAAAGGAAAACCTGTGAAATTTCAGCCCTTAATAAAGACTGACCCATAAGTAGCTTTTTTTTTTTTTTTTTTTTTTTTTACAAGATTTAAATTTTCCGCTTGGTTTTAAAAAGGGAAAATAAACAGTGGGGGGGGAAATTTTTTTTCTTTTTAAATTTTAAGAAAAAGGGCAAAAAGGAAATCTTGCAACATTCCAGAACAATGGTGAAATCGGGAAATCTGTACTAGACCTCAACTGTGTATGAGTATGCATATTCCTAAAGCCTTGTCTCTTTTTACAAATGTTGGTGAAACCTGCTGAAATTTACTATACTCTTTGGTCAATACCATGAGGATTTCTTTCATTTTCTCTTTTTGCTTCTTCTTTTGTTCAATTTTTAGAACAATGAAATGCATGTACAATATTCCATCATGACATCCCATATAGGAATAAATAAATCCACAGCACACGTATGGATAAATGCTTATAAAGTTGAAATATTTATCAACAAAAGAATTTTAACAGGGTTGGGATTAGTCTAATCCTAACTCCAGCTTCCATCCTAATGCTATGGGATCTTTGGGCAGACTAACCCCGGGAAACCCAAACAAAAGGGGGTTTAAAACCAACCCTGGGCCATTAACCAAACCCCCTAAATTTTGTTTAAAGAACTAACCCGAAGATTTTTCCTAGGGTTAAAGGGTTGTTTTTTTTTTGGTTTTAAAATTTAAAATTCGGGATTACCCAAATTTGGGATTGGACCCATGGAAATTCAGGACTTATTTAAAACCTTTTGACCAAAAATTTTGAAGTGCGCACCAGATGAGGAATTAAAGTTCTTTACCCCCAAATCAATTAGATTTCCCAAAGGGTGATGACCCCAAATTTGCATTTTTTCTGATAAAAATTACACTGCCAGAATTTTTTCCCTGTCAGGCACTTTAAAAAGTCTCAGGGGGGGAAGATTCTTCCTTAAGGAAGCACCGAACGAACGGTTTGTAGAGTTTTTTTTTGGCCTATTTCCCTTTTCCCTTAGCATCGGGATATCACAAGGCATTAGGGGAAAAGGGGCCTGAGAAGCCCACAGCGCCCTCGGTTTGGATATAACAAACCTCAATTTGCTTTGACCCACCGAGTCTTGAGAAAGAAAAAAGGGATTTTAGCCAACCCCGGATCTCTCACTGCAGACAACGGTTGTTTCGGTTTTTTTTGTCCCTCTTCATTGCAGAGCAGAGCGATGCGGTTTGGCTGGTTGGGGGGGGCATCGAGGTTCGGGGGGAAATCTCCCCTTAAGGAACACCGAACGAACGCTTTGTAGATTTTTTGTTTTGCCTTTGCATACCTAAAAAAAGGGTACAAATCCTAAAACGGGTGTTGTCTGCAGATGAGAGATACTGGTTTGGGCTAAAACCCTTTTTTTGTTTTTTAAAGACTCGGGGGGTTCTAAAGCAAATTGAGTATTTGTTTATCCAAAAAGGGGGGGTGGGCTTCTCACCCCCTTTTCCCATAATGCTTTGGGTGAAAAAAATCAGATGTTTAAGGCGAGGGCGAAAAGGAAAAACAAACTCTACAACCCGGGTTCTTTCGGGGGTTTCTCCCTTAAGGAGAATTTTTTCCTTCCGGGAGCCACTCATCCCTTTCCCACCCACCAGCCATTTTGGGCCCTGCCCTGCACTAAAGGGGGGGACAAAAATACCGAAAAAGCGTGTCTGCAGATGGGGAATTTATTTGGTTTGGGGCTAAAACCCTTTTTTGTTTTTCTAAAGACTCGGGGGGTTTAAAAAACAAAAGAAAATTGTTTATATCCAACAGAGGGCGCTTTGGGCCCTTCTCACCCCTTTCCCCAATAATACTTTAAAAAGAAAATGTTATTTTTTGTACTTTTTATGCCCCACATTTGAAAAAATTTTTACCAGAAAATAGAGATTTTACCTCTAAAAATTTAAAATGGCTTAATTTTAATACGGTCATTTTGTAAAACATATTTATAAACGCATGAATAACAGGGAAAATTTCAATACCCCCAATGGTTAAAATTGTACTATCACCAGTAATGTACATACTTTGATGTGAAGCCCATGATATTGCTATATAATTAGTCCTGGTCTCGTTAGTATTCCTGCTGCCATATAAATAACAATAAATAAAAAGTTTAATGTAAAATTTAAAAGGGGGTGTAGGGTTGAAAATTTTTGACACCTCCTGTTTTTCCCTTTATTTTTGACTTCATCCCATTGCGTTTTCTTATTTTACACTCACTCTATAGTGTAGAGCTAGAAATCTGAAAATAATTTGCAGCAACCCCCGGAAGGGGGTCCCATCTGATTTTTTTTGGTAAAATAAAATTAAAATAAAAATTCTAATGAAAAGCTTTGTCACCCTTGGGACATTTTTTTAAATTTTTCCTGATTTTTTGGGAACAATTACATTGTGTAAACTGAAAGTAATATGGAATGAAGCACAAGTCTGTCCAATAATAAAAGTGTGTTTTATGTAAGCCAGTGTAAATTATGTGAACAAAGTTTTTCCTACTTGTAATTGATATGTTCTGTGCCACCCTAGAAGCTCTGTTTTATGTTCCATGTCACTGTACGGGAAAAGAAAATTTGTTTAAAACATAAAAAGGGTTGGGGTTTATTAAAAAATAACCAAAAACGTTAATTCCCCCTCCCCATTCATGTAAGGGAAAGGGTGGGAATAAAAATTTTGCAGGATGCTGGTTAAATAACTTATTTCTAACTACTTATGATAGACAATTCAATGAACTCTCTTTACTGGATGTAGCTTTATATTTGTATAGAGAAAGTAAACTTGACTGAAACTATAACCATTAGATTTTCAGGTTAAGGGGTTTTTCTCAACTCAAATTTCAAAAAGGGTGCATGAATAAATAAAGCTGCTTTGGCCCCTGCCCCTTCCCCGTTTAAACTGTCTGTAATAAGCATATGACTCGGGGGATTTAGAAATTCTCTGTTTATCATTTTTAGATTAGCTAAATTTTCTTCCTGAGGTCCTGAAAGCTTCTGACTAAATTTAAAAAGTAAAATAAATTAAAATGTCTTTTGCTGAAAAATCCAAAAACACACCCAGCCCCTCAATCTGTGTTAGGAATCCCCCCCCTGCTATAAGATAGAAAAAAACAGCAGGGGAGAAGGAGTACACAGGTTAGGGCACTTTGGGGAAACCAGAAAGCCCTTAAAGGTGATAAAAATTTGTAGTTTTTCCCCAAAAAAAAGATGAACAAACAATATATTTGGAAAACGCCTTTTTTTAGGATTTTCCCAACATTTTGAAAGCTAATCTTTTTAAAGGGAAAAAACCCTTTTTAAAAAAAATAGCAAATGTTGGGGAACCCGAGGGTTTTAAACCCGGGGACTTCATTGTAAATTTCCCCGTGGTCATGGTGAGTAAACATCTTTTATTGGGACACTCAAACCTTTTTTTTTAATTTTTTAGTTGGAAAACCCCCCTTTTTAAACCCCTTATACAGACATTACATGTCAAAGGGGCAGGTAAAATTTTATGTAGTGGGATTTACTCATAAGACCCCTACATAGGAGGGTGGTGTCCCGTCACCCCGGGGTTTCTAACCCGCAAGAATAAAGCTGGCTTTATTCCTTTTCTATTTATCCCCTTTTAAAATGCATGGCCCCCCAAACGCTGCCATGGGATTAGCCCCCCGAAAAGGAGAAAATTTTTTTTTGGAAAATTCCCAATTGCCCCCCCGCTTAAAAAGGGGGGCCCCAAAGGGAAAGGGGTTCCATAACTACCATGCTTTAGAAACCCCCCCATATTTGGGACACCCCTTTTGCAATTGGGTTTTAAAAATGCAATGTTTTTAAAAGATGATTTTAGCCCCCTAGTGGTCAAAAACTCAAGTGGGGGCACAGTGGTTTTTTAATAAAAAAAATATAATGTTTTATCGTATAAAAAAAAATAAAAATTTGAAGTCCAAAATCCAAAAATCCCCCTTTTGCCATTTTTTCAGTAAAAAAAAAAAAAAAAGTTACACATAATTGGTATTTCCACAACCTTTTAAAAATCTTTATCTATTAAAAAATTACATCATTCATGCCATATGTTTGGCAAAAAAAAGGGAAAAAAAAATTACCCCCCCAAAAATTTGTATTTTTTTGGGTCATTTAATTTTTCCAAAAAAAAAATAAAACCCAAAAAGTTTTTTTTACCCTAAAGCAAAAAATTAAAAACTGCCCTCAACTTGCAAAAATGCTGCCTCACACAGAGCAAAAAAGTTATTGGTCTCAGAAAAGGGTGCTACAGTGCAAATTTTAAAAAAATTAGAACTGCTTTTTTTTTTTTTAAACGATAAAAAAAAACCCCTAAAACATCTGGTTTCTGGAATTGTATCAACCTACAGAATACAGATAGCACATCATATTATATAACATATTTCACATTTCACGCTACTTAGAATTTTTTTGAGGTTTCCCAGTAAATTCTATAGTACCGTTAAAAAATTGCTCTTTTCCCACAAAAAAGAAACCCTCATATTTCTATGTAGATGGAAAAATAAAAAAGTAATGGCTCTTGAAAGGCAGGGAGGAAAAAAACAAAGAGCCATATTATTTTTCTGTCAGGAAGAGGTTAAAGTTTATTCCCCCATCAAAATATTCCTATTCTCCAATATATAACCTATTATATTGTGTGTTTTAATGATTATGAGCTAAATCAGTTTCATTTTCTTTACTAAAGATTAGAAAACATGATCTTAAACAACTGATTAGCAAGAATTGATGCGGGAAAGGGGGATAGGTTGGGAAATACAATGGTTTCCTGCTTGCAACTTCTTTTGGACTTTTTCCCTTATGGTTTTTAAACAACTAAAATCCTCACTAAAAACCTTTTACCACATGTTTGGGATAAAAAATTGTATGTTGGTGAAGTTTCCTTTCTCCGCATTAGTTATTATTGAAAGGCTTATATTACCTTCCTGAAATCCACAGTGTTTTACAGATACTGAAGTTGCACACTGATTTCCTGCCCAAGTGATTCCTGACTGAATAAATGCCAGCTTTAGAGAAAGCATCCTCTGGCTGCCAGTTCTGCTTCCTTCTGGTCCCCTTTGTCCTTTTCATTTTTGGGTAGACTCTGAAAGGGGTCCCACTCTCACCTTTAAAAAGAAAACTTCCCTTACAAACCTCCTTTTTATTTGTAAAAAAAATTTTTTCTAAAAAGTTTAAAAAAAAAAAAAATCTATAAAAAATAGTTCTGGTCAATTAACATACACAATAAGAAGTCAATGAAGTCCATCGGGCACTGTTGGGGTATCCATGATGCAACTGATCCAGCACTTTGTCAGTTTTGTGGCTTTTTGCTCCTATGGGTGGACGAAACAAAAAAAACAGATGAAAACTCAAAAAAATAACATTTTTGTCAAAGGTAAAAAAGTTTTTCCGAAGGGGCACAAAACTGACAAGAGAGAAGGTTGCAAAAGCACCAGCAGGCAGAAGAAGCCTGGAAGATATGGAAGCAGTGTAAATTTTTTGCCCGTAAATTTTCAGGGACCCTTTTTCTCTTACGAATACCCCGCAAGACCGACATCTCAAAGGCTGGTCTAAACATAGTACCATTTCCCTTTTAACCCAAAGCTGGAACCCTTTAAGTATATATTCAAATAAGGGAAAAAAAACAAAAAAATGTTTTTTGGGACAAAAGGAAAACCCCCAATTTTATTGGAAGGTCAAAATTGTTTTTAGTCAATTTTGGGGCTGACACGTCCACTTCTGCACCAAGGAAAATCTGCTTTAACTGTTTTGCACACAATATTCTAGGGGTGGGGCCTTTTTAAAAAAATTTTAAAAAAAAAATTTAAAAGGTTTGAAATAAAAAGTATAAAAAAACAAAGTATTTCCTGCAGGGCTTTAAAGTTTTCAGAACCCTTTTTTTTTTTTCTAACATTTGTTAAAGCTTTTTTACTGTTTTTCCCTTTACCATGTATTACATTGTGCGACCATGCTTTCCAGCCAAATTTCACATGCCAAAAAGGGGGCACTCAAACCAAAGCCTCTGAACCACCCAATTTTCATGATATTATTTTTTTAGAAAATTTCCCGGGTCCCCATCTAAAAAAAGGTTTAAAATCACACCAAGCCCCCTCCTTATGCCCAGCCTTTCCTCCAACCAACCAACTGCTAAATAGTAAGGGGTTTTCTTGGTTACAAAGGTTTTTTTTACTTTAAAAAATTTTATTTACTTTTTATAATACATACAAATAGCCCGTAATAACCAAAAATTCAATTGATATCCTCTTTAAAAGGTCATGCAGTTACAAAAAAAATAGGGCCTTTTGTAACCATTACAAACAAAAATGATTTGCGTGCTAGATGACTGCATTAGTTTCCCCGTCAGGAGCCTGAACCCGCAAACCTGAAATGGCTAATTTCATAGCCCCCCCTTTATTGACAAACTCCATCTTTGTTGTTTACCTCATTTCTGTTGCGGCGCCCCCCCTTTCCCCCACCCCGGGGCCCCCGGGGGGCACCCCCTGGTTTTCCCCCCCGGGGGCCTGCCGGGGGCGGGTGCCCCCGTGGCCGCTGGGAAGAGCCGGGGGTTTCCCCCCCCTGGTAATAACTTAAACCCCGGCCCCGTTTCCTTTTCCCGTCCCCGGGCTCCTGCCGGCCAGGCTGCCCTTTTGCCGTTTCCCCGCCCGCGCGCCCCGTTTTTTCGTTTAAAATTTTAAAAGGGGCCCGTGGGCCCCGATAATTTGGTTTTCTGCCCGACGCCCCCCCAAATTTAAAGGGTCCCGCCCCCTGCGTCATTCCCCCGTGGTCTATGTTGCCCCCGGGAATTTGAAAAAGGTTCCCGAAGTATTTTGGGCGCCTTTTAACCCTGTACCAAAACCCTTTGGGTAAAGTTTCCCCGACCCGAAACCCCTGGGGCCTGTCCCGACCTTCCTGCCTTCCACGCCACGAACCATTGCCACCTGCCCGGGCCCTCTGCCCTTGGGGGGGCCCCCGCTACGATCTCGGACTATGATTCTTTACCCCCGCTGCCCCCTCGGCCGCCATCCCCCAAGCAAGTCACGTCAGGGGGGACAAAACCCGGTTTTTCCCCCCGCCGCAAACAAGTCCCCCCGCTTTTTC
>JAODAL010084648.1:0-10851 GCA_025379985.1 Phyllomedusa bahiana
AAGGGGGGTGCTATGGAAAACCTCTGACACCAAATCAACAGTGTTCTTTCTTCAGTCCTTGCAATTTGTCCACAAGCTGCCCTCCCAAAAAAAAACTGCAGCAAGGAACTTTTGGGCAATGCAAAGTGTAGGGGTGTCAGCTCATAGGTAGTCTCTTGATTAGCACAGACTCAGACTCTGGATTAGCACAGTTTATTGTCTCTGTGCTTTATTCAGCTTATCACAACAAAACCAAGACAATCCTTTCTCCAGGGTTTATAACAAAGTAACATAAAACAATCTCGCTGGGTCAGCAGTATAAATGTTCACACTAACTTGGAGACAGCTTTGCATATCCTCACTTCACAGAGGTTTCCAGCATTATCACACAGCTCCACCCTGAGTTATGTCAGCTTCCTTATGTATGCCTGGTAAGGCCCAGGCTGGAGTATGGGAGCGAGCTTCCTACCCGGCTCTACGGCCACTCCATAAAAAAATCCGGACCCGAACTACCACAATAAAATGGCTCAGCAACATAACATCGCTGGCAACAAACTAAAGGGTTTTTTATATCACGAAGGCCAGCCACCTCGGTGATACATACATCCCATCCACAACTCTACCCCTGGTTCTCTTTCAAAATATACAGTGTGCAGCTATATCAAAATCTATGACTATTACTGTCCAGGATTCCCTAATCTTGCTGTACCCCAATCCTAACTAATCGATCTAGCAGCTTTTCCTTTGTGAAATCGCTGGGAAATGGTGTGCCTGCCTGCTTTGAAAAAAGCAGTGCAGAGAGAGCTGTTTTCAGTTCACAGGCTGTAATCGTAATGGCGTTCAGCAGGAAGTACAGTGACATAGATAAAACAGGGTCATGTGATTTTATCAGCCAATGTGATCCCTACACCTCCCACTGGTGATGTTCCTGACCCCCATCTGTACTCTGCACTGATTGGCTGGCCGCCAAAAGTACAGTAAGCATGGAAAATGGCACGATCTGAATTCTTGATTGCGATTTATGATCCGATTTAAGAAATAAAATGGGATCGAATCAAGAGCGAGAAAAACTTAAAAATAGACTTGATTTCAACTTTTCTCGATTAAATTGCTCATCTCTAGTTACTGATACTTTGATTACAATTTGCGATATCATTTGTTAGTTTTAATAATGATACAGTACTATTGGTTACCTTTAAAAAACATATTATTTGGGACATAAGTGGTGACCTTTATATTACCTTTGTTTTGCATTCTTTAATAATTAATTTACCGAATATCACCTGGTGTTCAAATTAGTCATTATTAAGGTATTTAATAAGGTTTGAGAAAACATCTTATCTAATAATTGTTATGGCTATGTAAATACAAAGAAAACATATTGTTTACTGAATGGGTGTCTTATCAGTCTTAAGGGATTTTGAATTTTCATAGAGAATACTAGAAATTAAGTAATGAAATGTTAAATGAACTTATCTTAGTCGCCAGTAATGTCAACAAAATTTACCACTTGCAATGAAGTCAGTAAAATAGGAGGACAGAATGGAATGTTCTCCAGTTATCGCTGTCTGTTTTGAAATTACTAATACTTTCTTTTAAGACCAAAAAAGCTAATTAAATCATCTAACCTTTAATTCTTTAACTTTGGCGTAGGGAAAAAGTTTCACTCACAAAAGTAATGTACTAATTAAGGATATGTCTACTTACGATACCCTGGTGACAACTTGTACATTTTTGCTCTTTCATACATATCATTAAACATTTTATAGACATTATCTTTTATTACCTCCGTTCATCATAGAATATTTATAGAATACCTATCGTTATTTCAGTAACTACTAGATACAGCAATAATTTGCTCTCTTGTGGGCTCTGCATTTACTTCGCATAGTTAATTTAAAAAACACTGAGGGATCTGTAAAAAATCCTTACAAATTCTATATATAACTGAATAGTTTTGTACAGAATAAGTTGTAGGGATAAGTAAACCATGACACCCAGGATCTTTGCCCCAGTTATGTTTAAAGTCCTAAACCTAGGGAAAGGTACCACTGTTTTCCCTTAGCAAAGTCTAATGACACTTACCAGGCCAGGAAAACAAGGATGTGGAGTAGATATGAGTTTGCCTATACATTATGTATGACCAATATTTCTTTTAATCAGAAAAGTAAGCAATGGATCACTAAGGTGATCATTGTGCCTTCACAGCTTGGCAAGTCCCTGAGTCATTAAGAATCAAGTGGCTGCATTATCCAGGAAGACAACTAGAACACCAAGGATAAAAGTCTATGGATCCGTTCACACAACAGATTTTAATGAGGATTTCAACTTGGATTTCTCTTTGATTTTCTTGTCAAAATCCCTGTGTAAACCACCACAGTGGAGAAGTGTGGGATACACAATCTGTAATAGTTAGCAAATTCCAGGAAGTGCTGTATGGCCCATTAGGTCTCTAAAGATCTCATTACCAAGTTCTTGGAAGATTGCTGGCACATTGTATAGGCTGACAGGCATCACCAGATACTCAAAATGCCCATCACGAGCATTCATCATCTTCATAAATAAGATTGTAGGTTCCCCAAAAGTCGAGTTTTGTGAATACAGTTAAAGGGGTTGTCTCGCTACAATGAATGAGTTTTAATTAAAAGATCTTCAAAAAACAAGCAGCTTTGCAATATATGTTCATTACAAATTTCCTACTGAGTTTGAGTTATCCCTGGTAGTAGTAGTGCATCAGCTCCTGAAATCTCTTTAGCAGCCGACCTGTTGATTGTTATCTCACTGGTGCAGTCCGGTGCCCTCATCTGTTTCTGAATACAGGTAGGAGACGTATGCTTCTGTAGGAAGGGGAGGGGGGGGGTCTGGCTTCTGCTGTGTATTGTGTGCCGGGTTTAACCCTGTGTTGCCTGCTCCCTCCGGGAAATTCTGCAAATTCTACAAAAGGATTTAAATCATCATATCCTGCAAATTATAATCCCTGTTAAAATAATTTTACTGAATTCTAAATTATACAATCAAAACCCCCCATAAATTACCACTACAACCAAATGATACACTACGTGCCCCATCCGTCAGTGGAGTAGTCGCCCTGAAAAAGGAGGGGTTTCCGTTTTATTGAAGATAAAACACATATCGTGTAAAAACACCTTAATCCCACTATCCCGACGCGTTTCCCCCACAATTCGGGGTTCATCAGGGGATTCAAAAAACTCTCGTTTTGGGAAAAAGAGACGCTAATACAACGCATATACAATCAGTCTTAAATACATATCCCCTCCTATCTAGATTCAAAGGGGAATGATATTTAGCTTGGGTGCTGTCGGGTATGGAAAATACCCCCCGCACTCTTTGGGGTATGCTGGCACCCAGGAAAAAAGGGATAAAAGGGGGGGGGAAAATCGTCTCGGGGTTTTCCCTTTAAATGCCAATTGGCCCTCAAAGGTTAACAAATAACCCCCTAACATCCCCAAATTGGGTATATTCTACTTTATCCTATTGCCGGGTTCCTTTAGAGGTTGTTTACCCGCTTCCGGATATTGAATGGCATTCCCGGGAAGAGAAAAATTTTGTCTTTTCCTTTTGGCGGCCCCGGGGAATGATATTGCGCATGTCCGAGTAGGGGCCCCAAACCATGGGGCCCCGGGCGTTCAAAAACTTCACTGCGCAGTCTGAAAAGAGAATGCTTTTCACTTATGGTAGCGTTTCCCCCGGATCGTCATGTACATTTTTAAAACTCAGCTCGACCCTACCTGGTTTCAAATAATCCCTGACCAGAAAACACGCTACCACGGCGCACTAATAAGCCAGGCATGCACTCGTTCTCGACGCACCCCAAACTGCTATGTATTGTACCCAAGCAAGCTATTGAACGAACTTTCGCCTTATTTCCCAAAAAATTTACCGGAGTAATTCCAACAAGAAGAATAGTTAAAAGGGCTTAATCCAGGGGGGAAAAATTTCGGGTACAGCGTTCAGTCCCAGCTGACTTAAATTATCTGACTTAGGGAACATAAAATAATGAAAAAATTTTAATGTGTACTGATACAAACCCAAAAGGTCAATTGAACAATTAAAAGTGGTCCTCTATGGGGAGTGTGAACAAAGGGAGAGCAGTGAGCGGCCCAAACAGAGTCTATTTAATAAAACACCAAATTGAAAGTCTCATTGAGGGCCCCTTGGGTGAACAGAATCCTACGGTAAATCCCTTGGGCCTCTTTGCAAGAATTTCGTCAAAACCCCCCTTCCCCCTTGGGGGGGGTCCCCACGCCTCTAAGTTAGAAAAAGCAGAGATTCCCCTTTACCATTATAGTTCCCACACAGTCGGGGGATTGGCGTGTCCTCCTATTTCGTAATCCCCCAATGTTTCTCCCCCCCCCTTCTTTTAAATATTTTTCCCCTTTTTTTCAATATAATTAAGGGCAGGGGAATAAAACATGAAACTACTCCTTCGTCCTACTTGGCAAAATACGAATGGGAAAAAATTTTTTTTTAGAGGCACTTGTGAAGGGTTTTTTTTGTAAATATATGGGCACTACACATCTCTCCCACATTTAAAATGCCAATCGTCTCCTTTCCAGCCAGTGCCTTGAGAGGGTTGATAATAGTGACTAGGCAGTCCCATCTTTGATAGATCTCCCCCCCGATAAAATTATCAAAGGGTTAAGGAAATATCCCCTTTTTATCCCGATCCCCAAAATTTTAAAATTCCCCCCTATTTTTTAAAAGGGTATTAACCCTTTTTAAATTTCTGTCATCAAAAGTTGCAATAATACCCCTTTTTTGGTGTCTTTATTTTCTTGGGTTTTACCTTACAAATTGTCCTATTCTGTTTTTTGTGCAAACCTAACTGATTCAAGGACTTTTGAGGGATATCCTCGATTACGAAATCTCTCTCTTAAAATACCTGACTGTCTCCTACACAGATTGAGGAGAGCAGAGAGCAGAGGTGAGGTACACATGAATGTGTTACTATAATCATATGTATCTTGGAGCTTTACTTTTAAAAATAGAGGAGATCAGGGGAAACATTTGAACGGTTCATCCCCTCCCCGCTCTGCTGTAAGTGACACATTTATTAAGTAACTCACTTCACACTGCCCTGTTCTGTTCTACTAAAGTTTGTTTGTTTTTGCTTGAATGTGGAGATTTGTATGCAAGCAGGGGTATAAACACTTTTATCCCCCTCTTGCTATTAGATCACAGCTTCACGACCCCACACTCCTAATCGCCCTCTCCCGTTGTTTTCCTGACTCGTGGAGCTGCATGCACTGACTCAGATGATACAATTAGGCAGGCACACACGGGATTAACCTGGCAAAAACCCCTCGGCCCCCCCCCCTGCTGATAAAGGGAGAGCTATCTGTGTGCTGAGGGGAAGGGGGGAAGGGGGGGAAAAAGGGGCAACAAGAAGCTCCCCTGAATTAAAAACCTTTTTGCTGCCAAAAATTTGAAGTAGGCTGAAAGCCTGTAGTGAGACAATCCTTAAATAGCTCTGAGACCGGGGGCAAAATTGATTTTTAAAAACGTTTATTTTTTTGAGCCCCCATATCAATATAGAGGTGAAGAAACCACCCTTTTTTTTCCACAAAGAACCCAACAGGTGGAGGGCTTGCGCATGAACCCTTTCTGAAAATTTTCTTGTATATAGGATGCCATGGCCTGTGGGCTCTGCTATAACAAAGGGTATTCCTCTTGAAGAGGATAGTCCCAGGCAGGAGGTCAATAGGACATGTATTCCGATAAGGTAGGGGGAACCGGCAGGGGGGTGGAAGACATCGAGCAGTGTATGCACCGGGCAGGGGATCACAACACGAGAGGGCATCTTGCCCAAGGTGTGACTTTTTTCCTGTTTGTCAATTGACACCAAGTGTGTACCCTAGAAGCATCAAGAGGGGGAAAAGGTAACATATAAAACCAATGTTTCCTATAAACCCCCCCCTTGAAGACAGGGGGTTTAGTACAGAACCTAATGGACCCCCTCAGGCGTTCACCGTTAATGGGGGAAAATAACCAGAAGTTTGCAACCATACTGTCAGGATAGATTTCCCTTTTTAAACCATTCCCGGGCCTTGCTATCTCGTTCCAAATTTTAAGGTGTTTTTTATCCAGTGAGAGAAAGAAAATTTCACACACATTTTTTGCTTGAGCATAAAATTCTGTTTAACTTAGAGGACGTTGCAAGTTTATATAGTTTGATATGTAATGATAACGGTTTAAATCAAATTGGTTTAATGTTTGTAACAGGCAATAATGGTCAAAACCACAAACAAGATACATGACTATCAATGGACATTATAACAACAAGCCGGATATATACGGTTTAACGGTTTAACATCTAACAGCTTTCTTAATATGGCTTGCGGCAATAAAAGTTCATAAAGTCCTCTGATTGTGTCAATCAAATGGGTAGATTTGTATCTTTGCTTTTAGCATTACAAGCAATCAGAGATATTGTGAATAATATCTGATAATCTGGATTAAGGTCCGAGAGCCAATAGTTGAGCTGTACAAAAAATGGATTAAGCATTAATACATGATAAAGATTAACAAGAGAAATGCCTAAGTCTGATACTAGAACAGGATTTAATGTTTTCGTATAAATCTCTAACCCAAAAGTCCCCCCTAAAACATTAAAGACTGTTCCAACACTCCCCCTAAAGGGTAAATGATGATTGATGCTCTTTGCAGGTAAGCAGGTGAAGCGGGTAGTGAACCCACTGGACCTCTGCCAGGCTTGCTCCAAGGGGGCGTAACTAGACGATCGTCGGCATCTTCACAGAGCCTTTGATGGTAAGGATTAGTGTTTGAGCGATGCGTTGGCTGATCGAATCGATCGATAGTCGATAGTCGGCCCTATCGATAGGTTTGTCGATAGTGAGCGTCGATTATGAGCGATGACCATTAAGTCTATGGGGAGAGCAACAACACCCTTCATTATTACACCCAACTAGCTGTGAGAAGCCTGAAATTAACATCCACAACATGGCAATGGATACGTGCTACATCTTAGGCAACACAACTTAGGTATAAAATCACAGAAAAAAAAGTCACAACCATTCACTATCCCTGACTTGTACCACAAGCCTGACCTTAAACCTGCATCACCCACAAATTGAAAAGTTCAGAAGGCATTAGTGATTTGAACTATCCATTCTTAACTTGAACCGGACATTGAATATCCCTGTCCTGGGCCACAGCATGACCCAAACCTGCATGACCCCCACATTTAAAAAGTGCCGAAAAAGGATCTTTTCAACCACTCATTTTTATTTTATCACTGGGACATTGACTAGACCTGTCCCTGGGCCACAGCATAGCCCCAAACCTTGCATGAACCCCCACATTTAAAAAAAGTGACGAAAAAGGATTCTTTCAACCACCATTTTAGATTTTCACTGGACATTGACTATCCTGTCCTGGGCCACAGCAATGAGCCCCAAACCTGCAAACCCCCACAATTTAAAAAGTGGCCGGAAAAAGGAGTCTTTCAACCACCATTTTAGTTTCACTGGACATTGACTATACCTGTCCTTGCCACAGCATGAGCCCCTAACCTGCATAACCCCACATTTACAAAGTGCCGGAAAAAGGAATCTTGCAACCACCATTTTAGTTTCACTGGACATTGACTATACCTGTCCTGGCCACAGCATAGCCCCAAAACCTGCATGACCCCCACATTTAAAATGTCCGGAAAAAGAGTCTTCAAACCACCATTTTTAGTATCACATGGACAATGACTATACCTGTCCTGGGCACAGCATACCCAGTGCGAGTACAGTGGGAGCGGTGGCAAGCCCAGCTGGCGTCCGTCATCTATTTAACACCAGGTTAAAATGCCCTGACGACGCAGCAGGCAACGAAAACTGTCGTGCTGAAGCAGATGCGGAATCGAAGTGTGAGAACCCTCCAGCCTTCCTCTATACACAGTCCAATACCTGGTTAGCGCTTGCCCCTCCGTATGAGTGTGACCAATTGAGCATCACTTGGTAAATACTGGGTGTTAACGCTCCTGATTACACCCAGTGCCCTTTAATCTTGGCATTCTTTTTCTCAATTTACTCAACATTCTGGAGGAAATGGTCTCTGTACTTTTGTTCTCTTCCCTCTCCATACTCCATGTCCTCTAATAACCTTACATCTGGTCAAGTTTTCCTTACCTCCCTTGTAACAATTCAGAGGAATTTTTTTAACACTATTTGTTACATGAAGATTTTAATTTCTAATTTCTTTAATTCTAAAAACACATTATTTAAAATAGGAACGGTCATCCCCACCAAGACTTAGTTTCTCTATTGTATAATCATTACAATACAATGGGTTTGTCTCCAATACAGATATGTAGCTATGTTACAATCTTGCAAAAACAAGTCATTTTGCAATATGTTGACCCATAAACCGTGTCCCTACCAATTCCTGTTACTGACACACCATACACCCTTGGAGCCACTCTTGACAATTTGGTGGAAGAATACAAATGTCTGTTAGAAACAACAATTTATAGACTAGGACCTGGTAGTATAGCTGCATGTCACAGCAAAAGTGCCTCCCAAAAATTCAAAGCATGACCCCTTGAGCCAATTTGGCTCAATTGTGAAGAACAAATTCTGTTAGAAACACCATTTTTAGAATAGGACCCTGTAGATATAGCTGCATGCACAGCAAAATGCCCCAAAAATTGCAAAGCATGACCATTCGCCACATTGGTCAATTGTGAAGGAAACAAATGACTGTTAGAAACAACATTGTTTTTATAATAGGACCTTGTATATTGCGCGCATTTTACAAAGCATCATGAACCCAAAAAAATTCTAAAAATACTTCTCAGCCACTGTTAAAAATTGTGATGAGGAAATGCCACTTAGAAGCCACATTTCTGTACAAAGGACCATGATTATGTGCTGTATCTCACAGCTAACAAACCCCAAAAAATATAAATATGCTTCTCAGCCACTATTAAAAATGTGAGGGAAAATGCCACTTATTAGAAGCCACATTTCTGTTTCCAAAGGACCATGATTATTGCCTGTATCTCACAGGCAACATGACCTCAAAACCATTGACAATCAAAACTTCTTAGAATAAAGTGAAGTAAAATGGAATACGGTGTTTGTCATTAAACCTTGCTTGTCTTTTACAGTCTCCTCACAGCAAAACCAGCAAAATGACTGTTGGAAAAGAGAATAAAAATTGCAGTAAGAAAAGATCAAATATTAAAAAAAGTAGTCAAAAGGACCATTTGTTTTGAAAATGAATGTGACAGTAACTGGCAACTAAATCGTGACCTCGGCAAGTTGGGCCACAACATCATCAAGAGATCCATGCCCTGATTCATCTTATGAAAGTCAAAACGATCCCACATATCAGTGGAAAGGCCGGAAGCGTTTTGTCCTGTAAAATGACTCCTCCAGCTGTGCTGAAGGTCCCTCAAGATATGACGCTGCTGCTGGCAGGACAACAACCTCTATGGCCCCCCCCGTGAGCAGCCAGCTCCGGGCCATTCGTCCCTTTTGGATACCCAGACAAGTCTATTGGGTCCGGAACACATGCAAAAACATAGAGTTAACGCAGATAGTCCGTGCACCATGATCATAAAGGCTGATCTCTGTGTGTTGGCTGTGTGCCCTGCAAGCATTCGTTGGTTGAGGTGGTAAAGCAAAGATTGCCAGAGGTCACCCATAAGGTCTCGCCACCTTGCCCTGCTGCTGCCGCTACGCCTACTAGGCACTCTACTGCTGTCACGCCTGGTTTTTCCCAACCGTGACTTTTGGAACATGAAGCAGACGAACGATTCTCCATTGACAATCACAAGTCTCCTTTCCTGCATTTTACCTCTTTTGGGTGGGGGGAAGGGAAAAGGCGATTTTTGTTTTTTTACCGGGGATCCGGAGGGGGCCACCCGAAAACTGTTGTTCATTTTGATTCCTTAATGCGAGATCATTTGAGGAATGGAGATCCAACACTCAGTGAAGGATGGAGCCTTTTTTTCCCCAACCCCGGGGTCGAGGGGCACAGCAAACTGATCCCCCCCCTCATTTTTCCTCCTCCGCCTCAAATTCCGCCAACCTTTTTCCCAAGGCGGGGATCGGTAAAATCGGCCCAGGAAACCTCCCCTCCCCTCCTCCCTCCTCCCACAGTTTCAACACGCCCTGACTTGCCTGAATGATGCACCCTGAACTATGCGCCCCTTTGCACAGCCTGGCCCCCAACCACTGCTAAGAAGACCGTAAATTTGAAACTTTTTCGGCCTTTTGGATTTAGGAGAGAAAGGCTCCTGTCCGCATCTTGTCCGTCTCCCCTCCGTCGCGGCGGACCTGTTTTTCAGAGTGTCCAACATCGTTCCAGAACAAATACCAAAAATGCCATGCAAAAGGGGATTGTCCGCACTGACCATTTTGGTGGGTTCTTCAAAAAACTGGCAAGGAGGTCAGAGCCTTTCACCCGCCTCCACCTCGGGGGTTTTAACACCCCAGTCCGACCGCCTGCTTGTCAGGGCCATGTGTCACTTTTTAACTGCGTATGGGATTGCGCTCGCCACAATCCGGAGAAGTGGAGGGTGGAAAACCAGCGTGTTCCACGTCAACAATGAACGGTTTTAGGGGAGCCCGAGCGCAACGCACCAGGGGGGACGAAGCAGGTCGAACGGCGGGAAATGCAACTAGACCTCGAGCCTTCCTCAGCAGGCATCCAACCGGGGAGCTCTTTTGAAATTTCTGGAGAAAATTAGACATGTGCCAGGGAAGGGGGTGTGCTCCACTACCGTCTTAAGGCGCCAGCAGATTTCGCCCGTTTCGACACCCCCTTCCCCGGCACAAGGTTCTTTCACCCAGCCCCTCGGTCTCGTTCAAGCCGCCACAGCCTTGACCTGTGTGT
>JAODAL010084649.1:0-10851 GCA_025379985.1 Phyllomedusa bahiana
TTAGACCTCGGGTGGACCTCTTCCTTCTCCTAGCTTTTGGACCTCTGAGGGACCTCTTTTTTCTCCATCTTTTGGACCTCTGGGGCTTCTTTCTCTCTCTTTTGAGCATTTGGGGGGCCACTTCTTTTCCTCTTTTTTGGGGTGTCTCCTTTTTCTAATTGCCTCTTCCCCCCCCACCACCCACTTTTTAGTCACGTTTCTTACTCTCCTCCAAAATCCCCTTTTAAAATAATGCTTTTTGGTCAGAAAAAATTATTGTGATTCTTCTCCCTATAGATACAGCACAGAACTGGTTTTTTTTTCCTAAAATAAAATCTTTTAAATTTTTGATACTTAGGGCTTCAAAAAAATCTCCACAATGGGATTTTTTTTGGATAAATAAATTTATTAAATTTAAAGGGGCACACATTTCAGTGTTATAAGAATTTGATTGACCTGAAAAGCAAGGTTGAAGCCTCGAGAAACGTGTAGTCCTACTTTTATATTTTGATTAAAAAAAGGGTTTTGGGGATGCATTTCTGGGGGATAATAAATAACAAGTTAAGTGTCTAGGATTCAGGAGGGGGGTCTTTGATCCAGGATTTTTTGATTCCCAAATTTGGGAGTGGGGAAGGAAATTTTTTTCCCTAAAATAGGACAATTGGCTTCTACCCCTTGGGGGTTTTTGCCTTCCTCTGAACAACACCTTAGCCAACAGGCTAATAAGGGACGACTTGTTTTTTTGGCCCTTACAAACTTGAAACTATAAAGGATTTAAAACTTTGTTCTATGTTGAATAATCTGTATTGAGCATTCTGTAAATCTGAACAAAAGACTAATATAAAATAAGTTATTTGAAAACTATTTTATATGTTTTATTTGGCCTTGTGATGTTAGCTAAAACAGAGCTGTCACACCTAACTGGTTTTCTTTAATGCGCCTCGTTAACCCTTCATTGTAAGGGTTCTCCAAACTTTATAAAGCACTATTTTAGACCTCATGGATGAATACAGGGTTCAACATCTCATTTGTTGAGATAGGGTCGAGATAGGGTCCAACACCTCAGGGGGGGGATAGGTCCAAAACCTCATGGAAAGGGGACATGGGCCCAAAACCTAATGGATGGGAAAAATATATAACACCAACGTTGGGAAGGGTCCAACACCTAATGGATGGAGATAGGGTCCAAAACTTAATGGATAGAGATAGGGTCCAACACCTAATGGATAGAGATAGGATCCAACACCTCATGGATGGAGATAGGATCAATATGTAATGGATGGAGATAGGGTCCAATACTTCATGGTGGAGATAGGGGCCAACACCTCATGGGTAAACGGGCCCCCCAAAGATAAGAAAGGGGTCCAAAACCTCAGGGTGGAGAAAATCCAACACCTCATGGATGGAAATAGAATTGAACACCTCATGGATGGAGATAGGTTCTAGCACCTCATGGATAGAGACTGGGTCCAACACCCATGGGTGGGGATAGGTCCAAAACCTCATAAGAAAGGTCCAAAATCCATGGAAAGAGATGGTCCAACACCGTAAAGGATGAGATAGAGTCCAAAACCCAATGTTTTGGGGAAGGGGGGGGTCAAAAAACCTCAGGGGGGATAGGGCCCCAACACCTCAGAATGAGGGTCCAAAACCTCGGGGTGTTTTGATTTTTTCCCCAACCCTCAATTGGGTGGGGCCAACACTTATGCATGGGGATAAAAACCAAAACCTTGGGTGGAGACAGGGTGCAACACCTAATGGTTTTTACGGGGGCAAACCCTCAGGTTGAGAAGGCCAACCCTCATGGGGGGAAGATAGGGGCCAACACCTTATAGGTGAAGAGGGTCCAAAACCCCCATGGGTGGAGAAGGCCAACACTTCAATTTTTTTAAACCAACACCTTTAAAATTTTTTATACCTGAGGATGGGGAAAAGTCCAACACCTAGGGGTTTTTAAAGGGGGCCAAATACTTCATGGATGAAGATAGGGTCTAACACCTCATGGGTGGAGATAGGGTCGAGCACCTCATGGTTGGAAATAGGGTCCTTCTTTTATGATGAAGATACATCAAAAAACTCTTTATGAGATAGGGTCCAAAACCCTCATGGATGGGGATAGGGTCCAACATTTAATGGGTGAAGATAGGGTCCAACACCTCATGGCTTGAGATTGGGTCCAACACCCCAAGGATGGATATAGGGTCCAACACCTCATGAATGGAGATATGGTCCAAAAGCTCATGGATATCGATATGGTCCAAAACCTCATGAATGGACATAGGATTCAACACTTCATAAAGGCAAGGGTCCAAAACCCCAGGGTTAAATAGGGTCCAACACCTCTGGGGGAGATTTGGGCCCACACCTCTAGGGGAGAAGGGTCCCACACCTCATGGTTGGAGATGGGTCCCAAAAACCATGGGTGGGGAGGGTCCAACACCTCATGGGGGAAAGAGGGCCAAAACTCATGGGTGTAGAGAGGGTCCAACACCTCATGGGTGGAGAGATGGTCCAACACCTCATGGGTGGAGAGAGGGTCCAACACTTCATGGGTGGAGAGAGGGTCCAAAACCTCAGGAGGAAAGGGGGGGTATCCTAATTATTTTAGACAGGTTTCAACACCTCATGGATGGAGATAGGATCCAACACCTCATGGGGGGAAGGGCCAACAACTCAGTTGGGGGGAGAAAGGTCCAACACATAGGTTGGGAAAAAGGCCTATACCAGGGTGGGGAAAAGGGTCTAACACCCATGGAAGAGATAGGGTCCAAATCCTCAGGTGGGGGATGGGCCCCAAAACCCCCATGGATGGGGATAGGGGGCCAACACCTCTGGTGGGAAGAATTTATAACCCTAATCGATAGAAGGGCCAAAACCTCAGGTGGAGATAGGGGCCAACACCCCATAGGGGATAGGGTTTTAACACCTCATGGATAAATAGGGCCAACTTCTATTGAGGGGAAAGGGTCCAACCCTCTGGGGGGATAGGTCCAACATCATGGTGGGACAGGGTTTCAACACCTCATGGGTAGAGATAGGTCCAACACCTCTGGGGGGAGATGGGGGCAAACCCAGGGTAAGATAGGTTCCCCCCATGTGGGGATAGGGTTCAAAACCTCTAGATAAAAGGGTCCCAACACGTCATGTATGGGTTTTGGGCCCCAAAACCCTCATGGGGGAATGGGCCAACACTCATGGGTGGGGAAAGGGTCCAAAACCTAATGGATGGAGATAGGATCCATTACATCCGTGACTGTCACGTTTGGGCCCCCTAGCAGGCATTTTTTGATTTATTTGCTTCTTTTCCCCAGTCTCTGCCACCAATAGGTCCAGCCGACGCGGTTTCCAGCTTTCTCTGGCCATCGTTGGTGGGACGAATCTGGATTGACAAGGCCCTGGCAGGCAGATACAAATAGCGGGTGATCATGATTGTGGTGGGTCTTTGATCTCCAACCAGTGGGTGCTGACTGCTGCTCATTGCTTTGTACCGTAAGTCTCCTACACATTTCTCATTACCATCACTGACTTTACTCCTTCACCTCTTGTCTCAGTAATTGGAGAACAGACTGAATAAAGGGCTTTTGTTCCCCATCACTTTTCCCCATCCCTGCCCCTTTCTTTGTAGTTTTAAAAATTAACCTTTTTTTGGGCCCACAGCTAATTGTCCTAACATCTCTCACTGCTTTTTTTACCTCCCTACCACTATTTAGTCAATGGAGAACAATCACTGTTCTTGTCTAGTTTATAAAGTTCAGCCTTTTTTTGGAGTGCATATCTCCCAAGTCTCCCTCTTTGGTGGATCACGTCCCTAATTCTGGCCCTGCTTAGTCTGCCTCCTATTGTTAATTAAATGCCCCTTTTTTGACCTGAAAATTTGTAGTTTGCAAGTCACATTTTATTTATGCTTGATAATTTGGGGGGCGGGTTTTTGATTGTAAAATTGGGATGTTGGAAATATGTCTCTTCAGAATATTTATGTGCTTTCATGTAAATTAAAATGATTTTAATTTAGTTGAGTAGATATACAGGATAAAATAGACCTTTTAGCCATAAAGCTGGGAGGTTTGTATTTGTGTAGGGGCTGGGACCATCCCCTATGAACAGATTGTGTATATATGGTCTAATATGCATATATGTTTTCGCAATGGGAACAATCATTGCTTAACGGGCCCCACATTTACGCCGTGAACAAAAGGAAACGGGCAGGGTTAACCCCTCTGGTCAGTCGCCCCCACCCAGGGAGGCCGGCTATGACTAGGATGACGCTCACCCCCAAATCAGGTAAAAGGGGGGTGACCTGGCCAAAAGGGGCCCGAGGCCACACCAATGGCCTTCTGGGGCGGCGGGGCCCTTTTCTTTAAACTCCACATTCTCCCAGTTGTTCCCTTTTGAAAAGGTTACCCTTTTGTTTCCCTTAAATTCCTGTTTCTCTATTTCTCCTTTTTCCTGACCCCGGCTTGCTCCCCTAATTTTTTGTCCTCCTTTTTGTAAGGGGGCCGTTTTGTTTTTTACCCTTGTTTGTTTACCGTTATTTTTCCGGGTTTCTGATTCGTGGCTTTAGCAACCCTGCACCATTATCGCCCCGGGACTGTCTGACTCGCGTTCGCTACGGCCCCCGCACGTAGTAGTTGGGGGCTGTCGCCCATTTGGGTTCTGCTTCAGGCACACCCCAAAGTGGGCAGGGACAGGGGGCTGGGGGGGCAGCGGGGCCCCCTGCACCCCTCTGATGACATTGACTCAGTACTTTGTTAAGGAAAGGGGATACATTAAGATAGAGAAACATGGCTGGGGCTGCAGTCTCCCCTCTTTTTTTAAAGGGACCCGCCATGGTTAGGCCAGAGTCCATGGGGGGCCCAACGAAGAAAAACCCCCATTAGAAGGGCCTTAGGGTCCGTCTTCTCGGCAAGGATTTTTAACTTTGTTTTCAGATTTTTAAACCGTTTGATATCCATCAGTTAACCATTCTAATTATCCTTTGGGATTCCCGCTGGAGAATCTCTTTATCCCAGTCACCACCTCTTACAGGTGGAAGGACTTTGTCAACATCTTTTAGCAATTGTACGTTGCCTTCCTGCTTCTCATTGAAGTGGCGAGTGATGGGCGTATCAGCGTCATTGTTAATGTCTCTCATTTGGTCTTCTACGTGTTTTCACAATTCTCGTGTAGTTTTTCCAACATATTCGAGTGCGCAGGGACAAACAATTATGTAGATTAAACCACTTGTTCGATAATTGATGAAATGACAGATTTTAAATTTCTGATGCAGGGGCGTTGCTAGGGTCCTAAGACTTCCGGGGCCCGGGCCCTCTGTGTTATGTTTTGCTCAGTAGGGCTGCGTTCACAGGGCATTTTTCACGCCACATTGTGAACTGCGGATGTGTCTTTAGTGAGAAAAACCTTCTGTTTCCTGTCACTAATTTTTCTGCTATTCCACATAGATCCCCCGATCTCCTCAGCAACACTGTGCAAGAAAACCACAAAGACAAATTTTCTTTTCAAAATCGCTCTCTCCCGTATAACATGTAAACCTTTTAAAAACAGTCACCTATGAATCCACCTACATGGAGCAAAACACCAAAGACCCATTGTTACATAAAAAACTCCTACAAAACCAAGACCCCAAAAAATTACTATTAAAGGGCCAAAAATCCTGCCAGACCCTGCCCGAACGCACCCCCAATTTACTATCACGTACACAGGCTCTAAAACTGTATATTACCGCCATACATGCCCATATGTGGTAGACACCAGTGTAACGGGGCTCTGAAGACTTAATTACCGCCATACAGTGACCATTGGGTTTTAAACACCATTAATAAATATCATTTGGCACACTAAAAACGAAATAACATCAAGGTAATAGAATATTGGAAATGCATTACAGCAAGAAAATATGAAAACCTGGGACTCTTTGTTTACAGTTTTTTTTATCAAAGATTTTATAAGCTCACCTCCCAAAACGTCAAGGGGGGCCCAGAGCAGTGAGTCCCTACCTGAACAACTACCTCCAGGAGCAATTCCCAAATCAACTTCACAGGAGTGGAGGGAATTGCAATTGGGGTTTTCCTGCACTGTTAAAAAAAAGCAGCTGATGCAGCAACCAAAGAGATTGCCATTTCTCAAATGCTTAAAACCCAAAAAAAGGCGGGGCACATCTAAAAAATACTTGAAAAATGCAAGCATAGGGCCACTGAAAAGGCAAAAACTACATCAACACAAATTCAGTGGCACACTAAAAACTAAAAAAGACATCAAGTAAAAAAGGAAAAAAAAAATTTTGGGGAAAAACATTACTGCTAAGGAAAAAATAAAACCTTTACTCTAGTTTACATATTTGATCAAAGATTGAAAAACTCACCTCCCAATACGTAAGGGGATCCCCGAGCAGGTGAGTCCCTACACTAACATGTTTGGGGGGTGACTTTAAAACAATCTTTGACAAAAACTGTAAACTAAGATCCCAGGTTTTCTATTTCCCTTTCTAATGCATTTTCCAATATCCAATACCCTTTTTTTGTCTCAATTTTTTTTTAGTGGCCACTGATATTTGGTTTAAAATGATGCTATTTGCCTTTTCAGTGTGCACCTAGCTTGCATTTTTTCAAAGTATATTTTTAGATTGCGCACCCCTTATTATGTTTTACCCATGTACATAGGCTTGCAGATGTATTTTACCCCCATACGTGACTATAGTGAATAACCAGGTACATAGGTAAAAAGACATTTTTTTCCACCAAACAGTGCCCCATATAGTGGAGGCACCAGGTAATAAGCCTGCAGACTGAAAATTTTACCTCCAATGCCCATATAGTGGTAACATAGTGTACCTGGCCCTTGCAACTGTTGTTCCCCCCAAACAGTGCCATAAGTGGTAAAACCCCAGTGTCACGGGCCCTTGCAGACTGTACATTACCTCCATATGTGACCATATAGCGGTAGACACCAGTGACACGCTCTGCGGGGACTGTATATTACCCCCATACGTGACCAATAGTTGTAGACCCCTGTACACGGCTCAAAGACTGATATTACATCCTACAAGACCAATGGGGAGAACCATGTACACGGGCCCCTTAAAGAGTATATTACCGCCATACATGCCAATAGTGATTTTTCCCCGGGGTTTACTACCAAAGTATTTTCCCAACAGTGACATAAGGGGTTGATCTATTTGTATTAAGGCTCTGCAGACTATAAGTGATTGTCTTATCTGATCACCTCGTCATTTTCCCCTTTACTTCCCACCTTTTACCCTTCATCTGTTTCCCCCGGGCCAATACTCGCCCCTGCAGATTTGGACACAAATATCTTAGAATCCTCACATTTCCAGCAACTCCTTACTATGGTTATAAGTACCCTCAGTTAGTTAGGTTTTATTCCCCCTTGATAGGAAGCTATAAGCTCCTGCAGTTAGGCAGGCATGAAAAAGGTCCCCTCAGTTGACAGTATATAAAAATGTCCCCTTTTTATCAGGTAATAGAAATTCCCCCCCAGAGGGGGTATATTTTTGTCTCCTCAGTCAGGCGGTAATGATTAAGGTCACTTCCCCGGCAGGTTATAGTATAGGGGCACTAAGGTTAAGATATAGGGGCACTCAGGTAGGAAAATAAGAAATTTGGGCATTTCAGGCAGGTATATAATTTTAGGGGCTCGGGAGGTATTAGGCATTTTCCCCGGAGGTACTAGATATAGGGCACTCAACAGGTAAAGGGGATTTTCAGGGACGTATATAGATTAGGGGGACTCAGGAGATACAGAGGGTCATTTAGGGAGGGATTAGATATAGGGGGATCAGGCAGGTTTTAGATTAAAGGGGGAAATCAGGCAAGTATTAGGGTATATGGTATTTTAGGCAGGTAAATTGAAAAGGGGCATCAGGCGTAATAAGGGGCATTCTAAGCAGTAAAAATATAGGGGGGACTCAGGCAGGGTTTATAGATAAAGGAGGACCGGGCAGATAATTTTAAGGCCTCAGGGGTATTAGGGTATTTTCGGCAGTTTATAATTAGGGGGACCAGGCAGGGTTTTAGATAATGGGCTCCAACAAATATAGGGTCATTCCAGGCAGGTATATAGATAAAGGGGGGATCGGTGGTAAAAAGGTCACTCTTTTAGGCAGGGATATGATATAGGGACACTCAGGGAGGTATTAGCGTCATTTCAGGGAGGTACTAATAAAGGACACTAGGCAGGTTAAAAGGTCATTTCAGGGAGGTAATAGATATAGTGGAATCAGGCAGATATATAGGGGCATTCTCAGGCAGGTAAAAGATTAGGGGCCCCAGGAGGATGAGATATAGGGGGACTCAGGGAAGTATCTAAAAATGGTCATTTTCAGGAGGTATTAGATATAGGGGGACCGGAGGATTAGGGGCATTCCAAAAGGTATATGATATAGGGGCACCAGGAGGATATATGGTCATTTTAGGGGGTATATAATATAGGGGGACTCAGGCAGGGTTTTAGATAATGGGCTCTCAACAATTAAAAAGGGTCATTCCAGGCAGTTTTAAATAAAGGGGCATCAGGTAGGGATTTGGTCCTTTTTAGGGAGGTATTAATATAGGTCACCCCAGGCAGGTATAAGATATAGGGACATAGGAGTTATGCTTTCTCGGAGTAAAGATAAAGGGGGACCAGGCAGGGATATGGGTCATTCTCAGGATATATAGATATAGGGGAAATCGGCAGATAAAATAGGGTCATTCTCAGGCGGTTATAGATATAGGGGGACTCAGGGGGGTATGTAGATATAGGGGCACTCATGAAGTATCAGAAATGGTCATTCTCAGGGAGGTATATAGATATTGGGGCACTCAACAGGTATATACCTATAGGAACACTCAACCGGGTTTTAGGGTATTCTCAGGAGGTAATAGATTAGGGGGCCCCCAGACAGGGAAAAAATATTGGGGGGATCAAAGGGATATAGGGGAATTCTCAGGAGATTTTGATATAGGGTCATATGGAGGTATTAGATTAGGGGCACTCCCCAAAGGCAGGTAAATTCCATAAAAAAAACAAAATTAATAACCCTTTCCTCCCCCGGGCCCGGGGTGCCCTCTTTGCGGGACACGGCGTGTGATATGTCGCTCCCCGGCAGCTCCTTGGCCACCGACCCATGCGATTGTGCGGGGGGGGGGGGGGGGGGGGAGGGGGGGGGGGGGGAAGGGGCGGCGTGATGGATCACTTCATCGCGCCGTGCCCAGCTGAGCAATAGGGCCGCGAGGCCCTCAGCGCTAGGGGCCCCCGGGGGGCCCCCGCGGTGTAAACCCCGGGGGGGGGCCTACCAGAGGCCCCAAAACAACCCAAAAGGTGAGCCAGCCCAGCGGACACAAAATCCCTGAAGAAAAAGTCGGGCTCCGGGCCCCATGGCGGGGCCCTTGGGGGCCCGCCCTAGGTTGGGGGCACCGGCAGTTTTTTTCAGGGCTTTTCCCCGGATAAAGCACCCTAGGGACCCCCCTGCCTTTTTTTAAATCCAGGAATCATTAAAATGATTAAACCGTGCGGGTTTAAATTTTTTTGGGCATCCCAAAATCTTTGAGTAAACTAGGTACTTTTTTTCAGGTGACCTGGGCTGTTGCAAAAAGGGAAAAAAAAAAAACTCTACAAAATCTGTGCGTTTTGGAAATTTTTTTATTTTAGAAAAAAATACTAAGAAGGATACATTTTCTATTCTTTTTCGAACTTTGTTTGGTTTTTTTGCAGAAGGGGCCCCCTCATTTTCCCTTAAAAACGGTGAAACCTGGGTATGCACAGTGTCGCTGAATAACCAAAAAATTTTTTTCCAAGGGGAAAGGGATAAGGAACTTTATATCTTTTTCCTAATTTTTAAAAATGAAATTTGAGGGACTGGACTTGCCCTGTGAAGCTCCCCCCCGGTCCCCAAAACCCCAATTTACATCCACCCCAAGTCGGGCCCTTTTTCTACCCCCCCCCCCCTTTTGGCCGGGAATGCGGGTAACCGGCGGGGGGGGGTAAACAAGGGCGGTAATGCTCCCACCGCAGCATGCAGCACAGGGGAAACGATTTTTATAGTTTTTTTTCAATCAAAACCCCCTACTCGGGGGGTCCCCGGGGGTTTTGCTAGGGCAGGGGTATTTTGGGTTTCTTAATGCCGGGGGGGGGCACAGGAAGACACCGTAGTAAAAGAAATCCCAATTGGGTTTATCACCAGTCCTGGAACTGGACCCGGGGGGGCACCCAATTCTTTTTTAATTATATTTAAATTATGAAAGTGAGCGGGGGCCCCCTTAAAGGCATTCGGGGGGAAACTGCGTTGGGGCCCGGAAAAAGGGAAGGGGGCCCGCTGCAAGGGGGGTTTTAGGGGGAAAGGGGGCCCCAGATGCTTCACTGTAGGGGGGCCCTGAAATTTTTGATGCGGCCCTGGGTGACGAGGGCTATAACTAATTAATACAAGCAGGGGCGCCATAAAAAATTGCATGGGAGCCCAGGAGTTAACGTTGGCCAAATTTTGAAAGCCCAAAAAGTGAATGCCCTTTTTTTGGAATTTGGGGCGTTCTGAACCCATTTTCCATATGGGTTTTTGTAATATTTCATGCGGGGGAAATTAAAATTTTTAAAAATGTACAATTTTTTAAGTAAAACTATTTTTTTAAGCGGTTTTTTTCATGAAATTCCCCCCAGAAAGCAATAACCCAAGTCCAACCCCAAGGTTTAAGATAAAAACCATAGATGTACAAAAATTTTTTTGTAATAATTTTGAATGAACAGGGAAAAAATTTTGAAAAGGCTAAGTGGGCATTTTATATTTTGGGACAGAAATTTTTTTTGGGGCTGACGGCCCCCCGTATAGAGAAATTTTTTGTCGCATTGCTCAAGGGGGGCAGGGGCCCCTTTTTTTAACAAACA
>JAODAL010084650.1:0-10850 GCA_025379985.1 Phyllomedusa bahiana
CTGCTATCGCCCGCCCAATTTGCTCCTCCTCTTTTTTTGCGTGGCGCCGTCTTTGTCTCCCTCCCGTCACCATTACTGTTTAAAAAAAGTGAAAAACAGTAAAACACAAACAAGAAAAATAAAATAAAAACATGTAAACCACCCTTTTCTCCTTTACAAATGCCATTCGCCCCATAAAAGATCCAAAATAAATAACATACCAATATTTGGTATCGCCGCGTGCGTAACGACCTGCCCTATAAATCTGTCATGTTAATTAACCAGCACGGTGAACGCTGTAAAAAAACCGAAAATAAATAGTCACAGAATTGCGATTTTTGTTCATTCCGCATCATATACAACGGAATAAAAAGTGATCAAAAGCTCATATAAACACCAAAGTGGTGCCAATTAAAACGTTGGTCAATCCCGCAAAAAAAGCCCCAAAAAAGTTACACAGCTCTGAATACGGAAAAATAAAAAAGTTATGGCTATCAGAAGACAGCGATGCATAAATATTATAGTTTTTTTTAGCCATTTCAAGTCACCAAAATGTAAAGAAAAAGTGATCATAAGTCATATGGAAAAAAATAGGATTCCAAGATGTTTGTGTGGTTAATAACACAGGGACAAGTTTTTGCCAGTAGACGTCAATTTGGTGGTGTGAACCGGTGTAAGAAGAAAAGTGAAAAAAAACTTCTTCAGTCATAGAGGACATCTCTTATGAGTCACTTGATGTAACTTCACTGTAATCACTTATATGTCTGTGAAGCCTGAGAAACTGGTAGCTACCACTATATAGGCACTTGGGCCAACATATTGGTAGTAGTATAATTGTTTATATTTAGGACCAGTATAATGGTACAGATGTAGCAGAGCTTAGCTTGACCTTCATATTGCAGCTTTCTATGTTATCTAGGTTTATCTGTAAACAACTGCAATTACAAAACATCAGAACATTCTGTCCCGCGATATCATGATGCATTATATGGCAATTTAATCTTTGTTACATCAGTATTATTCAATCACTGTGTGGTTTGTGATATCTGGTCATGATGTATTATTTGCTATTTGTATTATTCATAGTATTGGTATTGATATACTGATTTGTGAAGTAAGAGTATGGTGATATTTGCTTCTTGTATAGCGATATTATGTGGTGAACTCATGACCATTATTTAGAGGCGTCATCTATAGAAAATAGTTTTTATAGCTATTTGTATGGATTTTTATTTATCCACAATAACACCTTGTCCCGGTCCTGACTCTGAAGGAGGACTACTGAAGGAGTAGAATGGCAAGAGTAGGAAACCGCCTGTGTTAGCAATGTAGCACAAGTAATAGGTGACACAGGGAAATGGGTGGGCCTGTGCGAGAGGGCCTGATTGTTTTTTAAACGAGTTCTAAAAGGAAATCTTGGTGTTTTACTTAGGTGGCACACCATACCATTGTTATAACAATTTGAATTCTAAAATGTTCAGAAAAATAAAGATTGATGCCGAAGGAAGGCAATTTCATAAAAGATGGGAAAGTGAATACATGTTTGTGTTACAAGGAGAAAAACCAGCATGTCTTTTGTGTTATGAAATGGTGTCAGTGCTAAAGGAGTACAATCTACGTTGGCATTTTGAGACCAAACATGGAACTACTCTGTTTCCCCGATAATAAGACAGTGTCTTATATTAATCTTTGCTGCTAAAGCTAAGACTTATTTTTAGGGGATTTCTTATTTTTCCTTGAACATAAATTCACATTTATTGTTGAGCAAAGCATCAATATGTATTAATATACTGTAGTGATTTCATCTGAAACATCAGCATAAGCAGCCAAACTCTGAATTGCATAAAACAAAATGCACTATGTCTTATTTTCGGAGAAACAGGGTAAATATGCTAAATTTAGCCTTCAAGAAAAGCAACAATTGGTAAGGCAGACTGCAATCGCAGCAGAATTTGTTCACCACAGCTGTAGCCAAAAATTATTCATGTCACGGATCATGCCACAGTCCCCTGCCATGTCCGCCAGCGTGTCGTGCCTTCCTGTACTTGCCTGTCCTGATGCTTCCTGGGTCCTGTCTGTGCAAGGTGCCTTCTACGGCGTGCGTGAGGCAGCTTCCTGCCTTTTTTTTAGTTTCCTGTCCTGTGTACCTTCCTCTTCACCTCTGACCTCTGGCTATAAGAGGAAGTTCCTGCCTTTACTCTGGGTCAGTCCATAGTTGCAGTTTGAGCCTCATGCTGAGTCCATCTTGAGCTCCTGCCATCATCTCGCGTCTGCTGTTGGGGATTTTATCCCCTGAGTTGCTGGTCTTGCTTCCCACCTGAGCTCCTGACCATCCATCCGTCATGTCTGCTGTCTCTGCACCTGTCCTGTATCCTGTCGTGTCGTCCTTGTCCAGTACCTGCCATGTCCTGATGTTGCGCCTGTTTCTGTATCCTGCTGGATTCCTGCTATGTGTATGTTTATTCCTCCTGTATCCTGCTGCACATGTTTCCTGTTGTTCCTGTATACCACCACCTGTATTCTTGTCCTGCACCTCGGCTGTCACCGCAGGTAGCCACGTCAGGGGTAGCGACCTGGGGGTCCCCGCAGCAAAGTCCATCCCGCTTTGCGGCGGGCTCTGGTGAAGACCAGGGGCCCCTTAGACTCCGCTCCCTGGCGTGGTTCTCCAGCTACCACCTCACCTGCGGTGATCACAGAGGATCCACACCTGGATGTCAGCGGTCGGCACTTCGGCGTACATTTTTTCATCACCCGACCGTTACAGAATGGACTGACCATGGACTCCGCCGGGGTGACCCTGCCCTCGTCAAGAGTGTCTGTCTGTCCGCAGGCTCATGGTTCGCCCAGAGCGTCTGCCCCCATGCCCGCTGGCTCATGGTTCGCCCAGAGCGTCTGCCCCGTGCCGCTGGCTCAATGGTTCGCCCAGAGCGTCTGCCTCCGTGCCCGTGGCTCATGGTTCGCCCAGAGCGTTGCACCCGTGCCGCTGGCTCATGGTTCGCTGAGCGTCTGCACCCGTCCGCTGGCTCATGGTTCGCCCAGAGCGTCTGACCCGTGCCCGCTGGCTCATGGTTCGCCAGAGCGTTGCACCCGTGCCGCTGGCTCATGGTTCCCAGTGCGTCATGCACCCGTGCCGCTGGCTCATGGTTCGCCCAGAGCGTCTGACCCTGCCCGCTGGCTCATGGTTCGCCAGAGCGTCTGCACCCGTCCCGCTGGCTCATGGTTCGCCCAAGCGTCTGACCCGTGCCGATGCTATGGTTCCCCAGGCGTCCTGACGTGCCGATGGCTCATGGTTCGCCCAGAGCGTCTGCACCCGTGCCGCTGGCTCAATGGTTCGCCCAGAGTGTCAGTCTGCCCGTCCGCTGGCTCATGTTCGCCCAGAGTGTCAGTCTGCCGTCCGCTGGCTCAGGTTCGCCCAGAGTGTCAGTTCCCCGCCGCTGGCCAGGTTCGCCCAGAGGTCAGTTCCCGTCCGCTGGCTCATGGTTCGCCCAGGTGTCAGTATCCCGTCCGCTGGCTCATGGTTCGCCCAGTTCAGTTCCCGTCCGCTGGCTCATGGTTCGCCCAGAGTGTCAGTATCCCCGTCCCGCTGGCTCATGGTTCGCCCAGAGTGTCAGTATCCCCGTCCGCTGGCTTTGGTTCGCCCAGAGTGTCATATCCCCGTCCGCTGGCTCTATGGTTCGCCCAAGTTCAGTTCCCCGCCGCTGGCTCATGGTTCGCCCAGAGTGTCAGTATCCCCTCCGCTGCTCATGTTCGCCCAAGTTCAGTTCCCCTCTGCTGGCTCTGGTTCGCCCAGAGTGTCAGTTCCCCGTCCGGTGCTCTGGTTCGCCCAGATGTCGTATCCCGTCCGCTGCTCATGGTTCGCCCAGAGTGTCAGTATCCCCGTCCGCTGGCTCATGGTTCGCCCAGAGTGTCAGTATCCCCGTCCGCTGGCTCACGGTTCGCCCAGAGTGTCTGTCTGTCCCGCTCGCTCATGGCCCAGCCCAGATCGTCCGTCTGTCCCGCTTGCTCATGGCCCAGCCCAGAGCGTCCGTCTGTCCCGCTGGCTCATGGCCCAGCCCAGAGCGTCGTCTGTTGCCTAGCTCATGGTCCAGCAGAGCGCGTCTGTTGCCTAGCTCATGGTCCAGCCCAGAGGTCCGTCTGTTGCTAGCTCATGGTCCAGCCCAGAGCGTACGTCTGTTGCAGGCTCATGGTCCAGCCCAGAGGGTCCGTCTGTTGCTCTAGTCTCATGGTCCAGCCCAGAGCGTCCGTCTGTTGCCTAGCTCATGGTCCAGCCCAGAGCGTCACGTCTGTTGCCTAGTTCATGGTCCAGCCCAGAGCGTCCGTCTGTTGCTAGCTCATGGTCCAGCCCAGAGCGTCCGTCTGTTGCCTAGTTCATGGTCCAGCCCATAGCTTCAGTCTGTTGTCTAGCTCATGGTCCAGCCCCAGAGCGTCCGTCTGTTGCCTAGCTCATGGTCCAGCCCAGAGCGTCCGTCTGTTGCCTAGCTCATGGTCCAGCCCAGAGCGTCCGTCTGTTGCAGCTATGGTCAGCCAGAGGTCCGTTGTTGCCTAGCTCATGCAGCCCAGAGCGTCCGTCTGTTGCCTAGCTCATGGTCCAGCCAGAGCGTCCGTCCTTTTGCCTGCTATGTCCAGCCCTGAGCGTCCTCTGTGCCTAGCTCTGGTCCAGCCAGAGCGTACCGTCGTTGCTACTCATGGTCCAGCCCAGGCGCCGTCTGTTGCCTAGTCATGGTGTCAGCCCAGAGCTCGTCTGTTGCCTAGCATCATGGTACCAGCCCAGAGAGTCTCTGTTGCCTAGCTCTGGTCCAGCCAGAGGTCCCCTCCTTTCTGGTGCCCACGTTGTTTCCCCCGTGCCACTCCTTATCTAGGTGTCCCTTTACTAGTATCATACAGCCCGTACTTGGTTTGGGGTGTGCCCTGTAGAAGATGCGGGCCCCTGACCTATTGGAACGCCAGTTTGTGATTTGGAGGGGGCTTTGAGGGGGGGTTACTGTCACGGATCACGACGCGGTCCCCTGCCATGTCTGTCAGCGTGTTGTGCCTTCCTGTACTTGCCTGTCCTGTCGTGTTGCTTCCTGGGGTCCTGTCTGTGCACTGTGCCTCGTAGGGTGTGCGCGCGGCAGCTTCCTGCTTTTTTATTAGTTTTCTGTCCTGTGTACCTTCCTTTCAACCTCTGGCTATAAAGAGGAAGTTCCTGCCTTTTAACTACTGGGTCTAGTCCATTGTTGCAGTTTGAGCCTCATGCTGAGTCCATCTTGAGCTCCTGCCTGCATCTCAGGTCTGCTGTTGGGGATTTTATCCCCTGAGTTGCTGGTCCAGTTCCTGCTCTACACCTGAGCTCCTGACCATCCGTCCGTCGTGTCTGCTGTCTCTGCACCTGTCCTGTATTCTGTCGTCCTTGTCCAGTACCTGCCATGTCCTGATGTTGCACCTGTTTCTGTATCCTGCTGGATTCCTGCTATGTGTACGTTTATTCCTCCTGTATCCTGCTGCACATGTTTCCTGTTGTTCCTGTATACACCGCCTGTATTCTTGTCCGGCACCTCGGCTGTCACCACAGGTAGTCACGTCAGGGGTAGCGACCTGGGGATCCCCGCAGCAAAGTCCATCCCGCTTTGCGGCGGGCTCTGGTGAAGACCAGAGGCCCCTTAGACTCCGCTCCCTGGCGTGGTCCTCCAGCTACCACCTCGCCTGCGGTGATCACAGAGGATCCACACCTGGATGTCAGCGGTCGGCGCACGTTTGTCATCACCCGACCGTTACAATGCAGCAGTGACAGCTAACTTTATCGTGGCTGAAGAAATTGCTCGAGCTTCAAAATGTTTTTCAGAGGGTGTATTTTTGAAGCAGTGCATGCTAAAAGTGTGTGTGAGCAGGTATGTCCTGATCTAATACAGATTTTTAAAAAATTCAGTTTGTCCAGAAACACCATCACAAACCGTGTTATGGAAGTAGCAGAAAATCTGACAACACAGCTGGCCGAGGAGGCGTGCAGTTACTTGGCTTTTTCACTAGCTGTTGATGAAAGCACAAACAACACAGATACAGCTTATCTATCCATCTTTATAAGAGGTGTGAAAGCGGACTTTTCTGTCACTGAGGAACTTTTGGATGTAATTGCCATGCATGGGAAGGCAACAGGGAAGGATATTTTTTATGTGGTTGAGAAGTCTATGAATAATCACAAATTACCCTGGGAAAAGCTGGTAGGGCTTACTACCGATGGTGCACCTAAAATGTGTGGAGAAAAAACAGGCTTGGTTGGGCTTATGAAGGAGAAGATGCAAAAAAGTAACTGCAACACACCTCTGATAACATATCATTGCATTATTCATCAATGCAAAGGTGGAAAGGTTCTGGAATTGAATAACATTATGACCACAGTCATGAAAACTGTAAACTTCATTGGGGTGCGTAGCTTGAATCATCGCCAGTTTCAAGTGTTTTTGCAGGAACTGGACTCTGAGCATGAAGATGTGCCATACCAGACAGAAGTAAGATGGCTGAGCAGGAGCGCAGTCCTGAAACTATTTATTGAACTTAGAGAAGAAATCACACTTTTTATGCAAAGTAAAGGAAAACCCTTGCCTGAGCTCTCAGATCTAAACTGGCTGTGTGACTTTTCTATCTTATGTGACATAACCGAGCATCTTGCCCAACTGAATCAGAAGCTGCAGGGACTCAAACAAATGATCACGCAAATGTATGACATAATCACAAATTTCCAGCGTAAACTTCAACTTTGGAAGTCTCAAGTGGATAAGGAAAATCTTGCCCACTTTCCTGCTTGCCAGATAATCTCAGCCTCAGCTCCTGGTTCTTTTTCATGCATTCAATTATCTACCAAATTGAGCAGGTTAATTGATTAATTTGATCGGCACTTCTCAGACTTCAGAAAACAGCATTCAAGCTTTGCCATCTTTGCCAATCCTTTTACAGCTCCAGATGGAGTTAATTGATATTCAAAGCGATAGTGGCCTGCGAGCAAAATTTGAGGACGTAACAATTGAGGACTTCTACCGTCTACTACTGCCCCCTGCTTTGATGCCAGAGCTACGACTTCACGCTGCCCGTATTCTATCAATGTTTGGGAGCACCTATCTCTGCGAACACGTTTTCAATAATGAATCTGAACAAGACTAAGCACAGATCACACATTACCGATGACCACCTCCATGCCGTTTTATGAATTGCTACAGCACAAGACCTGAAACCAGACATAGACACACTGACCTCAGGAAACCGGTGTCAGACATCCAGCCAGAAAACAAAATAGGTAAGCCTAAAATGGGCTTTTCAATACCTTTTGAATTGTTATACTGGTATTTTGCTTAATTTTGGTTGTAATTTTAAGAACATGATCAATGGATGGCATGCAATTATCTTAGGTACAATATGTCTTTCCTGGTTGCCCTCAAAGGACTAATTATAACAGTAATACTGTATAAACGTATCTACTTCTTAATAGGTTGTTTAACTGTTAAGGAGACATTTCATTTATACAGTTTTAAAATTATGTCGGCCCTTTAAGGTACACCATGAGGCTGATGTGGTCCCCGGTGAAAATGAGTTTGAAACTCCTGTTCTAGACGATAAGGAACCCAAAAAGAAGAAAAGAAAGCGTAAGATTGGACCTGAAATAATCAAGTCACTTGGGAACTGAGGTCCTTTCGTCCTTGTTCATTTGCTTGAACTATTTGGCTTGAACCAGGAGCTGAATTGTCCACAGTAACTAACTGGATGGCTAATTGCATTGCTGCGGACTGCAGATCCTGGATGATGAGTTGTGGACCATCTGTTTGAAATACTTTCAATGTCGCTGGAAACATAAGTGCAAATTTAATCTGTTTCTTTACCAGTTCTGAGCAAATTAAAGAAAATGCCCTCTGTTTGCGCGTAACTTCAGCCAAATGGTCAACGAACACTAGAATATGTTGGCCATTTAATTCCAAACTTGACTTTGTAGACTTAGCAGATGACAGAATGGCTGCTTTATCAGTGAAGTCCAGATATCTACAGATACCGATCTCTGACATTCTTCTTATTCACTGGAGGTTGATTTCTGGGAACTGGGCTCAATCTATGAGCTATTTCAACAATACAAGTTTTTGATAATCCGTCCGCTTTGGTAATCTCTTCTTTGCATAATTTTTTAAAATCCCTTGTGAAGACAAATTAGAGAACCTCTTTATAGCGTAGATTATTCTGTCTAGAGCAGTTCCCAAGATCATCATCTTTTTCGCCCAATTTTTTGTTCTCCTTTACAAGTTCTTGGCATTGATAATTCTCCAGATCCTTCTCCACCACATACATTCTCGGCTCCAAGTCATGTAAACAATGACTGCGTTTGAAGTTGGTGCAGGATATTAATAACTGTACTGGTGAGAGTATCTTGGAGATCTGGTGAGATCATTTTCGCCACTTCCATCACCAACTGTTTATAGTCAATCAAGTGGGAATTGGGGACTTCTTCAAAGTCTCCTTCAGAACAGTTTTTTTGTGTTAAAGGAATTTCAGCCACCATGTGTGGTAATGAAGCATTTTGACCACTAGATGGCAGTGTTCCACTTCTTAGTTGTTTGCCTGTAGTCATATTGTTGTTTACCACTCATTCTCAAAGGATATCTGTCAATGGAGAATTCACAAAAATATATGCACAATCCAATATCAGTAGCACACTACTAGCACTAAAAAGCAATCAAAAGGCACATAGAAACCATTAGAAAAGCATTTCTGCTACTTTGAAAACATAAAAATGTGAGGCTCTTAGTTCACATTTTTGATCAAAACTGTAATATTCCCACCGCCCATAGACAAGGTGACCTCAATACAGGTGGGAACCTACACTGTTTATGACCACTCTTGGTGCCTGTTCAGACCTCCACATTTCATGGAAAGTAGATGCCAGCTACTAGGTACTCTTCATTAATTTAAAAGTTGTGCAGGTGGGTAGAGTGCAAAAGCCAAAAGGGGGCAGCCACTCCCCACACAAACAATCTAAAAAACAATATTTTGTTTAGATTTTTTTTTCACAAAAATATATGTCCGCAGTGGCCAAATATAAAGAACTGGGAACTTAGTATTAGACAAAATTACAGTAGTAGAAGAAACAGTTCAGGTGCTAACTTACAGCCAGATGACTTACCGTAGCACATTGTTCTTGCTATTGAAAAGTGTTTGAAGACCTAGCTAAGCCACCAAGGCTTTACACATACTTACCAACCCCCCTAGAGTGGGAGTGAGGCTCCCGCAAATGGGTTGGTGAACCTCCCTGGAGCAGCGTCATAGTATGCTGCACCGACACCACTCTGGGGGCGGTCTCCACAGCAGCTAAACTATAAACGTCTAGCAGGGCAAGACATGTGCACTACCTGGGAGGAGGCTGACATCCCTGTAAGGGTACCGGGAAGTACTTACCTGCTCATCCTGTGTCCGAATCCCGGGATCTGCATCTTCTTCAGGCTTCTGCCTCTGTCTCACCTTCCTCCTTGCCGCAGTGGACAGGTCTATGGAAGTGCCCCCTGCAGCCTGTCTCCTGCTACAGGAGGAAGGAAGGAGGCAGAAGACAGGCTGCAGGAGTTGTTTCCTGTGGCCTTTCTACCCCCCCCAAGAAACCCACAGGGCAAAAGACGGGCGAGGGTGGCCCCCTGTCTCCATGCCAAGGGGGGGGGAGTTTTCTTTTCTCCTGACCCCCGTGGTCTGTCATGGTGGTTGCAGGGGGGCAGGCCACAAGGGGGGAAAATTTTAAAGGGGGTTTTTCCCTATGTAATGTTGACTTGGGCCCCCCAAATTGGGTATTTTAATCCTTTTTTAAATATATTTATTACAAAAAGGAAGACCGAGAGCTACGCATTTCCCAAACCCCTTTGTTTTCTTTAAAGATGCATTTAACACACCAAGGGGCTGACAGGTCGCGCTTGCGTGAAAAAACTTCTATCTATGACAGGGAAAATAATGACTTCAAAATGGGGGAGAAAGGCAGGTGGAGCCTGTGTCTTGCTGTATAGAGAATCCCCTGTTTTTAAAGAATTTGAGTTAAATTTTGAGACCCCCCCCATTTTTCCTTCTCTGCTCCCCCCTCCCCCTCTCCCTTCACTTCATGACTCAGATGATTTGTTTTTTTCTACTTTTGTGCTATTAAAGGAGGTAAGTAACTCCCGTACTGGCAAAAAACCCTTTAAAAAGTTACCTTTGCTCCCTTTTTCCCACAGTCTGTCTCCAGCGCCCCAGAGGGGGGAGAGAGGCGGCCCGGAGTTTTCTCTTTTCCCTGTTTCTGTCTTTTGGGGGTCCCCAAGGGGGGGAGGAGACAAGCTGAAGGGGGCAAACCCCTGGCAGCTATCTATAACAATAGATTATCCAGCATCCAGGGAAAATGGGTGTAACCCCCCCCCAAAAGGGGGCACTCAGTTTTTCCTATCATGGGCTGTGGGCGATGGGGGGTTTCCCCCGCTTTCCGGGGGTGCTGGATAGGCTATCCCAACCTATTAAGTGTATTTTGTTAAAGTTTGTTTTTAACCCATTCGGACTACTTCAATTTTATGGACACGTAGGAAAACCCCTTGGATTATTTCTTAAAAAAGAGGGGTTAAAAAAGGCTGCTGCCAGGGAGTGTTTTACCTTTAATAAAAGCTTTTTTTTTGCAGTTTGTGTCTGGTTTTTTCCATTTAATTCCAGTGTTTTGTAATGGAGGTTGTCGTCCGCCTCTTCATTTCTATCGCTTGGGCTTGGTCAGTCACACTTTTAATTTCACCCGGGAAGGTGCACAACCCCGTTTTTTCACTATTATCCCATACCCCCAAAGCACCAGGGTACTGGGAAGAGGTTAAAAACTATAAAAACAGGCCCCCTAATGTACGGGTTTTCCCCCCCTGGGCCAGTTG
>JAODAL010084651.1:0-10850 GCA_025379985.1 Phyllomedusa bahiana
GCACCCTGAGGGTGATGCGTGCCTTGTACTAGCCCTGGACCCCGAACCCCCTGCTAATAAAACCCGATAAAAAATTTGAGAAACTGGGGGGCCCCCTTGTGGTTTTGCGGGGGAAAAAGGGTCTCCGTGTCCGCTTTTCTGTGTCCTCCCCCCTCCTCCGTCGCGGCGGGACCTGTTGTTTCAGAGTGTTCCAACGACCCTTTCCAAAACTAAGTTTCCCCCTCAATGCTCTTTGCTGCCCAAAGGGATTGTCCCGCCCCTGAACCATTTTGGTGGCTTTTTAAAAACTGGAAAGGGGTTGGGGCAAAAGGTTTTCTTTTTCACCTGCCTCCATTTAAGGTGGCCCCAAACACCCGAGGTCCCCCCGTGCTTTTTCGGGCCCAAATGTGTCATTCGTACTGGGGAAGGGGGCATTGCGCTGCAGGCCCCAACCATCGCGGGGCATGTGGAGGGGGGAAATTTCCCCAGCTTTTTGGGGCCCAGGGTAAAACAAGAGAGGGTTTTAGCGGGGGGGGCCCCAAAGCTAAGCTGAAAACCTCCACGGGACAAAAGCGGGTTTTGCAAACCCGGCGGAAGTGCAAATTTTAAAGATTTCCCGACCCCTTCCCCTCAGCGGGCAGTCCAACCGGGGTAGCTTTTTTAAAGAAATTTTTTGGGGACGAATAAGTTCTTTTGCAGGGGCCCCAGGCAAGGGGATGTGCCCAGCCTACCGATTTTAAAGGGGGTGGCCCCGGGAGATTTTGCCCCGTTATGAAACCCCCCTTGCCCTGGCCCCAAGGGTTTTTGGAACCCAAACCAGCGTCGGCCCCCCGTTGCGGAGAGCCCCCAAAAGTTCCGGACCTGTTTGGGGAAACAGTCCCCAAAGACAGTTTAATTTCAACCAAGGGCCCCTGGTTTTTTCTGGGCACGTGTTTTGCCCACCAGAGGACCTTGGGGGAAAGAGCCCCGCACCCTCCCTGCGGGTTTTTAAGAGCGGGCCCCCAGCCTGAGAGCCACCGTCACCCCCCCGAGACATCCCCAGCCACCCAGTGGCTGTCACAGAGATAAGTGGGCCCTTTGGCCCTGCTTTAAAAAAATCCATGTGTCGGTTGGGTTGGGGTGGACCCTTTTTCCCGGCCCCAAGATGCAGACAAGCCTTGAAAAATTTTTTGATTAGAAAGGGTGGGCCCGGGGAGGGAAAGGCCTTTTTTTTGGGGAAGAAAAGCCTGCTTGGGGATTTTGGTATTGGGGGCAGCAAGGTTTCCCTGATGTGGGGAAAACCCTCTGTGTCCCCCAGGAAAAAAAAAGGAAAAGGGGCCCTTTCCAAAAGGCCCCCAAAAAGGGGGGCAATGCCGACAATTTAGGCTTTTGGCTTTGGGATGGTTTTTGGGGTTTAAAATGTTTTCTTTCACCAAACCTGGAAAGCAAAGGGTGGCTGCAAAAACTGGCCCTGTCAGTTTTTATCAACTTTTGGGGGGAAGGGAGAAGGGGTAGGAAAGGGTCTCTGGTGTGCCCCTTTTTGGTTTCTCGGGCGACGGTGGGGGCTGGGAAACGGAGGCTGAAACCCCCGATCAAGACTTTTGAAGATGGGGGGTTTTGGGGGGGGCCTTGGGGGTGGGGGAGGAGGCGGGGGGAAAAGAGGGTGTGACAGTGGTTGGAGGGGCCCCCCTCCCGGTTTTTTTTGGGCCCTTTTTTTGGGCCCAAGGTTTACCCCCATTTCAAAATCATGCATTCGCTGGGATGTGACTAGGGTATGTTGGGGGGGGGTTAACCCCCCTAAGGTTCTTTTCCTCTATTATGTGGGTTTTCGGCCCGAGGCCCGGGATATGCATTCGCTGGGTTTAAACAAGTCCCTTTCTCCAAAAAAGGCCCAGGCTTTTAGAGGGGCCTGGACCTTTTTTATGGGGATTTAAAACGAGGAGCGGGGTTTTCCCCCCGAAACCCTGGGCCCGGGCGGGGAAACATATCAAGGGGCTTCCGTGACCCCCCCTCTCCCTTTTTGAGGGGGGACCCATAAATGACACTACGCCCTCGTTTTTCCTCCTCGTTTCCCGTATGAAGCGCTCGAAGGGAAATTAGCGGGAAAGACCACATTAGATCCCAATTTTCGGCAACATCATCATCAACACAGGTGACTTCGTCGTCACTGACATTCCTGCATTCAGGAGCTGCGGGCTACAAGCAAAGGGAACTGCAATGGCGTTGCCAGACCGCGTTTCCGGGATTTTTGCCAGATTGACCGCTCCTTCTCCCCTCCTCTGATGGCATCAGTAACTCGGCGTCAGAGGCAGAGAAAAGCTCTCATTGGCCCTATGATCTTTTGACCATGCCTTGTACCCCAACCGCATTTGTCTTCAAAGAAGGTCTTCAGAAAATGGATTATCCACAGTGGTGGGTACAACGAGTTGACATTGGGCTTGCTTCATGTTGGATCGGATGCTGTGATGGAGGACGACATTTGTGCCGTGACGGAGGACGAGGAGGGAGACAGCTGGATGCAGGTTGCATTAACCACTGAAGGACGATTGGCGACGCGGTCGTTACTGAGATTCCAGCACAGGCCCTGACCCAAGCGATTGACAGGACCTGACGGTCCTGCAACTACGAATCCCGCTGGCAAGCCGTGTTGTCCGCCAGCACTGGAAGACACCTTCTCTCGTACCTCTACCTCCATGTCCTACCCCCCTCCTTTGCTCAGCTTACCACCTAATTTCGCTCCATGTTCAGAAATATAAAAATTTGAGAAGGTAGAGAGTTTTGGAAAGTCTCTATTAAAAGATGGCAAAATCACAGTCTATTCTCAAATCCTCCCAAATAAAAACAAAATTGAAATGGATTTCAAATTTAACTGCAAGGGTGGCTCTATCCAACAAAGCTGGCCGCGCCCAAGTGAAAAAAACACGTATCCTGAAATTATACGGATAATAAAAGTATTTTTTGCACCTATCACCTGTGGTGCTAACAAATTCGGAATTCAAATTTAACTGCCAAAGTATATCTATCAACAAAGCTTGTCCCCTGCGCCAAAGAGAAAAACACGTAACTGAAATGTATTCGGAAAATAAAAGGAGTATTTTTGCACTTTACAATTCACCTGTGTGACTATCAAAATTGGCTGTATTCAACATTTAAGTGCAAGGTGCCTCAATGAAAAAGCTGTAGTGCCAAAAGTGAAAAAATACAACGTATCTGAAATGGTATTGGATAACAAAAGGGTATTTTTTTGGGCACCTATCAATTCACCTGTTGACTACAAAATTGCTGTAATTCACATTTAAATTGCTAATATATTCTATCAACAAAGCTGGCCTGCGCCAAAGTGAAAAAACACGTATCAGAAAATGTATTCGGATAATAAAAGGTATCTTTTTGGGCACCTTTCAATTCACCTTGGTACTACAAAATTGCTGTATTCACATTATAAGTGCAAGGTCCTCAATGAACAAAGCTGAAGTGCGCCAAAGTGAAAAAACACGTATCTGAAATGTATCCGATAAAGAAAAGTTTATTTTTTTTGGCACCATTTTCAATTCACCAGTGTGGACGAGACAAAATTGCTTAATCAATTTTAACTGCAAAGTAGATCTATCAACAAAGCTGGCCTGGCTGCGCCAAAGTGAAAAAACATGTATCTGAAATTATTCATCATAATAAAAGGTATTTTTGGCACCATTCATTCACCTGTGGTGACTACAAATTTGCTGTAATGCACATTTAAGTGCAAGGTGCCTCAATGAACAAAGCTGTACTGCGACATAAGTGAAAAAAAACGATCTAAATAGGTATTCGGATAATAAAAGGTATTTTTAAGGCACCTATTCACCTGTGCTGACTACAAAATTGCTTGATTCTAATTTAACCTGCAAGGTGGCCTATATTAACCAAAGCTGGAATGGGCACAATTGAAAAAGAAACCTATACTGAAATGTAACTGATATAAAAGTGAGATTTTGGCACCTAACAAAGAGACCTGCATTACAAGAAAAGATGTGGTAATCCTAATATACTTCAGGCTGGCCCAATAACCAGGAAATATTCAATTGAAAACTGTAATATAAAGCTATGGCAGTGCAATGTGCACACTAAGTCTTGGAGAACTATATCCAGTATTCGCTTTAAAGAGCTTGTCGTGTCGCCCACGGGAGACCCCCCCCCCCCACCCCGGCTCACCCCGTGCACTTTACAGTGGTAATGCTCCTTTTAAAATTCCTCTACCTAACTACATAAAAACTTCAAATCTCTGATCTAAGCTAAGCTAGATAAGGATCACAGCTAACATAGAGCTTTCTCCTGTGAAGAAATAGAATAATTTCCTGACTGTTTGGACCAGCAGAGCACCCGTCCCTCCTGCTATTAGACGCTGAGGAGAACTGATAATGAAACAGGAAGGGCTGTTTCTATGGTAAAAACGTCATGTGATTTTTCCAGCCAATCGCAACCATACACATCCCAGTCATGACGTCGCACACACATCTCACCCTGCTCTATTCTGTAAGCTGATTTGTTGGCCGCCAAAATGACAGGAAGCCGAAAATGGCGCGATATTAATAGATGATGCACAGATTTTAACCTAAATTATCGCGTGATCTAAAAAGTCCGATCAACATAAAAACTGTGCCGATAATAATCGCTCAACACTACTTATTAGATGAGGAAATTGCATATGTTCAGATAGGATAGATCACTGAGCTTTGCATCTACTCCTATTAAATATGATAGGGTTTCATCAGCTTCATAGATCATAGTGAAGTTTAGTATTTTTTCTTCCTAAACATTGTTGAATCTAAAATGTACAGGAGAGCAGTCACAATCTCCGTTTACTGATTCATTCTCACTGATGAGGAAGACATATCGGAAATTAGACTGTTTTCTTGCCAGAATGACCCAGGCTCAGGAAAAGAATTACCAGGATAGATATGCTGTCTAATCCCATTACTGCTCAGTGAATGAACAGGATAAATATGGATGCACTTAGAGTGGCACACTAACTCAATCTATGTAACTCTTGTTTCCTTTCATTTACAGATCTTGTCCTACATATCTTTACCTTTCATTATCTTATTGTATTTTTTTCTATTGTGCAGGGATGGATAGACTGATACACGGATGTAGCGGAATTTAGCTTGACCATGATATCACAATTTTCTGTTATGTGCTCTTATCTCTAAATAAAGGCCATTAAAAAGCACAGAAAAATTTGAGATAACATTCAGTGCCTAATGGTTTGTTCACACGCATATTTTTACGTGTATTTTTGCACCCCAAACAATGTTCAAGTACACTTCTCATAGACTGTAATGTAAAACAAGCACCGTTATTCAGATGACGCATATTTTACTCTCATATTTTCGTGTGTGAGTAAAAAGAATAGACATGTAAATTTTTTTAGCTGTTTAAGTGCTGTCAAATAATTAAGTTTATGAGGCAGATATCGGCTTCTGGACATTGTGCTTCGTAATCGCTTTAAAAATTACGTGTTTGCAAGCGCGTAATTTCAACAGCACAATAAACACATATTGTGTCACATACTTGTGAACACTGCAATATGCTGTGTGAACTCCCCCTTAACATCATGGTGCTTTATCTATCAAGTTAATCTTTGTTACATCTGTGTGATCTTTTTTTCTTCAGTGCCATATTAATGGTCAGGATATTTCTCACTCTCTCCTCTTTCAGTGGTGCTTGAAAGTTTTCTACGTTTCTGCATACATTTTACCCACATCTAAATAAAATTTACTACAAGTCCTAAATGTAAATAAGAACGAAATCAGATAAATCAGTATAGTTAAAACTTTTAGAAATCATAGATATCGAGTAGAAAAAGTATGTTAGGATGCTTCCATGCGGAGCTATTTTTTGTGCGTTTTTTGATGCGTTTTTTGTGCAGTAAGGCACAGCAATTAATGCTGTACATTTCTGCACAAAAAGTGCATCCAAAAGCGCATACAAAATGCACCAAAAATACACTTTTGAAAGTACCCTTAACCTAAAGGAATAGCAGATAATTTCAAGAAAAAGGTAGCATCAGGTTTATTCAATCAATAAAATTACAATCAGGTGTGAATAAGTGACCTGTTTTATTTAACCCATTAAAGGGAATCTGTCCCATAGGTTATGCCACCCTTGCTGAGGACAGCACAAGCTAGTGGCAGACATGTTGTTTCCAGTGCTGTGTCCCTTATTCTATAAGATGTAGTAGTTACATTTAGGGTCACATGTATGAAAACTGTTTACGTCTAAATCTCCCTCTTTTGCCCATAGTAACCTATGGATAAAAAAGTGAGATTTAGACCTAAACAGGTTCATACATGTGGCCCTTAATGCTCAAATCTGGCAGTTTGCAGCTTGTTCTGCCAGAATAGAGTCCATATGCTGGTTAGCAACAGGTTTCAAAAAATATGTACCCAAAAGCATCAATTAGTATTATTATATGGTCACCTTAAATAATTAAATAATCACTGAAAAAAGACCTTTAGTTATAGTGACTATAATTCTGGAGAAGGGTTGTTGATCGAGGGATTTATTCTGGTTGCCAGACTGGAGTCAGGAATTTTTTCCCTAAAATGAGGACAATTGGCTTCTACCTAATAGGGTTTTTTTGCCTTCCTCTGGATCAACACTATAGCACAATAAGCTGAACTGGATGGACATCTGTCTTTTTTCAGCCTTACAAGCCCTGTAACTTTGTAACTATTTCTAAGTTACAGATTTTCTCAATAAAATGATTAGCTTTCAACAAGTAGGAGAGAAAGGTAAATGAAGACTATTGCTCTTTTGATTTTGATTTTGTCAGGAGATAAAGAATATTGTATCTCCTCTTAGATTGTGCAAGTTTCTCCTGGTTTAACCGGCCAACCTTTCCCCCCCACTCCCCCTTCCCTTCTCTTATCTCTCATTGCTCTAAACTGCCTCAGTCAGTCAGTTTGACCATGGTAAGTCACTTCTTGCAATATATTGCAACCATCTATTGTTTCTAGTTTATGTAAGGAGGAGTGGCTGCCTCCATTTTGGTTTTCTGCACTCCACCCACCTTCACAGGTTTTTAATAAAGTGCACGTGAAACTAAGAAGCTGGTGTCTTCACTCCCTGAAGTATGGAGGTCTGAACAGTCCCCAAAAGAGAGGTAACAATAATGTAGGAACCCACCTGCATTGAGGTCTTGTTGAATTCTTGGAAGTGGGCTTAAGCAGTTTTGATCAAAAATGTGAACTAAGAACCTCAAAATGTTTCATGTATCCTAGGTAGCAGAAATGCTTTTTAAAAAAATTCCTATGTCCCCTTTGATAGTTTCTTTGGTTGATAGTGTGCTAATGTTAGGTGTGTTATAAATCCAGCCAAGTTGCTACTTACCTCAACTTAAGATATATATTGCTGCAAGCAGCGGGGCCCCAAGAATTAGATATCCAGTCAGGTTGATGGATAGTAAATCTTGTTTAATACCAGGAAATTTCGGCTTTTTTTATTCATTCTATACCTAAGCAGTTATTAGGCATGTACTAAACGATCATTGGTTAATTAACATTAGATGGGATGAGTTAATTAAGAATCACGAGTTCATATTTGGAAATATGTTTCTTGCAAGCCTTGCTTAATTTAAAAATGTCCAAAAAAAACCCAAACTGCCGAGCGGTTTATTATGAGGAGTTTGGGTATCGTAACAACATGTCCAAAATTGATTTTCTGTGCCCTTAGTCTGTTTGCTTAAGCTTTAATCCATAGTAAATCCATTTTATTATTATATACCTCAGTATCATCTAAGAAAAAGATACATCTTGAAGGTATTTCCTTGCATAAACCCATTTCAAGCTTATAATATCTGATTAACCTGGTTAAGGGAAAATAGGTATAGAGGTATAATTCATGCAAAAGTTATATATGAACAGTCTAGATATAATCAATGGATATGAAAAGTACCAACAGAGTTCTAATGTTTTCCTTTAATCAATTTTTCCCCACCTGACAGTCCCCCTAAAACATTAAACTCTGTTTTCCCCTTTTCCCTTTAAACTAATTTACGTAGGATGAATTAAGTCTGTGTGTTTAAGTGGCTAGATGGACAGGTGGAGCGGGTAATAAAACACCTGCATCACTGCTGGCTTATTCCAAGGGGGCGTAACTAAGTGATCGCCGGGCTCTTCTACATTGCCTCTGATGGTGAGGGTGACGGGGGTTAACCACTATGACCACCAGGTGCTACCTTAGAGCAGTCCCTAGCAGTGACAGTTCCTGGATTGCTGGCAATCCATATTAGGGAAACCTGGAGATTTTTGAGGGGGCTAATGAATATGTTGTTTTTCTAGAAAAATAAGGGAAAAAAGATTGATAGAAATTCTAGGGTCTGGAAGCCAAAAACGGTCACTCCCAAAGAAACCTTATACTTTATTCTCCTACAATCCCCCTTGCAAGGTCTTTTAAAATATTTTTCCAATGCTAGGCCTATTTTGGTGGCCATGGGTGGATATAGCTTCTAAATTTTTCAATTATGTTTTGCAGGATATCTGGGTGTGGTTTACAAATCTCTATTGGTTATAATGGATACTATTTATCCAATCTACACCTCTGGTTTATCTATTTTTTGTGGATTATTGGTTCGAGTCTTGGTTTATTCTGATCCCTAGCGTTGAATTCACCAGCCAACCCCTGAGTCATTCCCTTGTATTTTCACACAGACAAACAATGTAATAAAGGATAAAGGATGGGTTCATGATGATTTCTCGGCTCCAGGAGCTTTCTTTCAGTGTGAGGATGCACCCATGTAGGCTTCCCTCTAGTTTCCTAGGTTGGGGATACCAGAAGAACTTGGTATGGTCCTTAAATCTGGTTCCAGAGAAATTTTCTGACATGTTTCTTGACCCACACAAAATCACCAGGTTGTAGTTTGTGGGTACTCTGATCTGAGTCAGATCTGGAATAGAGAAAAACACTGCGGCATGGATTAGTTTCCCAATTTTTTTTCCCCACAATTTTACAATTTTAAGAAATGTTTCACAATGCTGAAATTTCCCTTTTTTTTTTTCCTAAAAATCAACTATCGTATATGGAACCCCCTAACCTATTGGTTCTAAATGACAAAAATTTTCATAGGGGTGAGACTAGTGGGGCTGCCCAAAAGGTTTTCTGTTAAGTACGGGGCAGGGGGTAAGATTTCGGGCCGGGGGAGGGGTGCTTCCTAGGGGTTTTTGAGGTTTTGGGGTTTGTAAGGTGGCACTCTTTTTTTATCGATTTTCCCCGGAACTTTTGTGGATAAAAGGGTTTGGGGGGTTTCAGCCCGACCATTTCCCAAAATGTCTCTGGTTACTTCCAAGGGGAATCCAGGCCCCGGGGTTTGACTCAACTTCTGGGATTCCAAATCTGCAAAACAATTTAAAGTAAAAAAAATTTTTCCCGGGTTAGTTCTGACAGTCAAAAAGGGTTTGGGTGGGCCCCTCAGGCCATCCTAAGAACATGTATTCTCCATTCTTGGATAATTAAAATGTATTTTGATCGAAAAATTTGGAAAGGCCCTGGCTTTTTTTTTTCTTCTGTTTTTTAGACTAAACCCTTCCGGTTGCAAGGCCCCATATTTCACATCTTGGGATATTTTTATAGTTTTTGACGTTTTGGCGTTGGCAAATCGAGTCGATCGATAGCGATAGTGGGCCGCTATCGAAAGGTTTTTCGATAGTGACACCCTTTATGCGCGATGCCCAATTAAAAGCCCTAGGGGAGAGCAACAACCCCTTTCTTATTACCCCCAAAAAAGGCTGGAAAGCTAAAATTTAACATCCACAACAGTCAAATGGATAGGTGCTAACACCCTTAGGAAACCACACTTAGGTTTACCAAAAAACACAGACCATTTACTATCCCTGTCTTTTTACCACAGCCTGACCCTTAAAACCCGCCACCCACAAAAATTTAAAAATGACAGAAAAGGGAGTATGATTTGAAACCCTATGTTACTTGAACTTGGGCTTTAATATCCCTTTTCCCCGGGAAAGCAGCATGAGCCCCCCAAAACCCGCATGACCCCCACATTTAAAAAATGCCGGGGAAAAAGGGGTCTTTCAAACCCCCAATTTTTTTTCAAATGGACTTGCTATACCGTCCTGGGGCCCCAGCACGGGGCCCCAAACCGCATGACCCCCACATTTAAAAAGTGCCGGGAAAAAAGGGGTCTTTCCAACCCCCATTTTTTTTCCTGGGCATTGACTATCCGGGCCTGGGTACAGCATGAGCCCCAAACCCGCATTTACCCCCACAAATTTAAAAATTGGGGGAAAAAGGAGTCTTTCCCAAACCCCCATTTTAGTTTCACTTTAAATTTTACTTACCGTCCGGGGCCCCAGCATGAGCCCCAAACCTGCATGACCCCCCCCCCTTTAAAAAATTTCCGGGAAAAAAAGTCTTTCAACCACCATTTTTGTTTTTACCCGGACATTGAAATATACCCTTTCCCGGGGCCCAGCATGAGCCCCAAAACCCGCATACCCCCACTTTAAAAAGGCCGGAAAAAGGAGTCTTTCAACCACCATTTTTGTTTTACTGGGCATTTAAATACCGTCCCGGGCCCCAGCAGAGCCCCCCAAAACCCGCATGCCCCCCCCATTTAAAAAATCCGGAAAAAAAAAGGGGTCCTTTTTAACCACCCTTTTAGTTTTACGGGGCATTTGACTATACCTGTCCCCGGCCACAGCATGAGCCCCAAACCTCTGCCCCCCCATTTAAAAAATGCCGGAAAAAGGATCTTTCAAAACCCCCATTTTATTTTTACTGGCCCTTGACTATACCTTCCGGCCACAGCAAAGAGCCCCCAAAACCCGCAAGCCCCCCCCCATTTAAAAAGTGCCGGAAAAAAAGGGGTCTTTCAAAACCCCCATTTTAGTTTTTAC
>JAODAL010084652.1:0-2500 GCA_025379985.1 Phyllomedusa bahiana
ACAATTAAAAAAAGGGCATTTTAAAAATAAAGTCAAAGGGGTCGGCAAACAGCCTTTAAAAATTTTAGAGAGCTTAATAAAATCTTTTAAAAAAAAAAATGATAAAAGACTTTAAAAATTTAAAATGAAAAAGGGAGGTGGCCCCCGGGGCAGCAAACTAACCCCCAAAACTTCTTTTGCCCAAAAAAATTCCAAAAAAACCAAAGTCCCGAGCAAGTAGGGAAACCCCTTTAAAAACCCTTTTGATGGGGACTTGGGCACTGGTTTACCAAGAGGGGGCATAGGAACTAAATAGGTTCTTTACTCAGTAAAAATACTATCAATGAAATAAATAGTTTTATGGGGTTTGGGGGCCCAAATGCAGATGTAGGTGGTGGCAGAAAAAGTTAATACATCATCTCCCATAAATTTAAAATTTGGGTCAGTGTAGGAAAAAATTAAAACCAAGTTTAAAAAAACAGAATGTGAACAAGGCTACAGGCCCTTTATGGCCTTCACCCAAAGGGTTTTTAAAGAGTTTCAGCTCGGTTATCTCTTGCCCCTGTACATGATAAATTTAGAGAATTTCCCCGGTGCTGGGATAGTACCAGGAGCCCGGCGCAAGGCAAATGTTATTTCCCATCTTTTAAAAAAGGTTTCAAGTCTTGCCCAGGAAAAATTTTAACCAATAAGTTAAACCCTCTGTTGTTTTGGGGGAAAAAATTTGAGGGGCTCAAAGGACTATATACAGGAGTAAAGTTGACAAACCCCAATATTTTTAGTGGGTATTTCCAACCCTGGGTTTTACTAAGGGCAAAGCTGTCAACCAATCTGAAACTGTTTTTTTTGAGGAGGGAGTAAAGTCTTTGGGAAAACGGGGAGCTGTTGGGGTATTGGTGTTTTTTTGACTTTTCAAAAAGGGAATTTTTTACTGTCCCCCCATAAGGTTTGTTGGGTAAATTTGAATCCCCTTGGGTTTTTTAAAATAACAGGGTGTAATTGGATTAAAAAAAAAGGGTTTCTGGATCGTAAACCCCGAAAAAGTGGTTTTTGGAAAAAGACTCCCCACCTGAGTGGTCCCCCCGGTTTTTGAGTGGTTGCCGCAGGGGTCATTTTTGGTCTTCCCTTTTTTTAATGTTTTAATTTAAAGATATAAGGGAAGGGATCTACACGGTTTTTGGGTTTTTGGAAGGGCACCAAACTATTTCAGGGGTATGCAATCCAAGGGAAATACTCATAAAATTTTTAAGGGAGACCCGGAAAACCCCTGAGTGCTTTGGCATCTACCTTTGGGAAAAGGGGTTCAAAGTGGATAAATGTAAGGGGTTCATCTGGGGAGAAATAATCTACAGGCACCATTGTCCTAGGGGGAGAAAAACGGGAGAATCGCTTTTGAAAAGATCTGGGCGTTCTGTAGATCCAAACAGCATGCAATTTCAATCACGCCTCTAGGCAAGAAAGATATTGGGTGTATCAAAAGAGGCATGGACTGCGGGGACAAGGATGAAATTTTCTACCGCTTACAAAGCTTGGTGCGTCCTCCTTAGAATATGCTGTTCGTTCGGGGCCCCATTTTATAGAAGAGATGTAAGGGAGCTAGACAGAGTAAAAGACAGCAACCAAATTAAAAGGGAAGGGAAAAATCTAGTTAGGGGAAAGGGGTTAATAAATTGAACTTATTTAATTTTGATAGTGTTGAGCGTTTACGTTGGCTATCGCATGGGGGCGATAGTCGATGTCGGCCACCATAAATAAGTTTTTTCGATATCATCATCTCCGATACCTTTAAAACCCTTGGGAGAGCAACAAACCTTCTTTCTTACACCCAAACGGGGCTGGAGAACGGGAATTAAAATCCACAACAGTCAAATGGATACGTGCAACATCTAGGCAACACACTTAGGTTTAAAAGTCACAGAAAAAAAAATTACAGACCATCACTATCCCTGTCTTTTTAAACCATAGCATGACCCCCTTTAAACCGCATCACCCACAAAAAAAAAAGTGCCCGAACAGTATGATTTGAACCACATGTTACTTGAACGGACTTTTAAAAATTTCCCCGTCCTGGAACGCACATGAGCCCCAAACCTGTATACCCCCCCGACTAAAAAGTGCCGGAAAAAGGAGCTTTCAAACCCCCTTTTTTGTTGAACTGGACATAGACTAACCTGCCTGGGGAGCAACTTGCCCCCCGTAATGCGGACCAATTGAGCATCACTTGGAAAACTGGGTTACGCTCCTTTTACACCCAGGGGCCCTTTTTTTTTGGCATTCTTTTTTCCCCATTTTACTCAACGTCTGGGGGAAATTGCTCTGACTTTGTTCTCTGTCCCCCGGGTCCATACCCTGTCCTCTAATAACCTACACTGGTCAAGTTTTCCCCCCGTACCGCACTTGTACAAATTTAAGGGAATTTTTTACCACTATTTTTTTACATCAAGTTTTTTAGTAGTTTAATTCTAAAACACATTTTTTTAAAAAGGATGGAACCTACCATGTTTTTTTCTCTTTTAATTTA
>JAODAL010084652.1:7500-10849 GCA_025379985.1 Phyllomedusa bahiana
TAATAAAAGTGGAGTTTTGCACCTAACAAAGAGACCTGCAGTTACTAGAAAAGATGTGTATCCTAATATAAGTTCAGGCTGCCCAATATCCAGGAAATATTTCAGTAGAAAACTGTTACTAATAAAGCTATTGCAGTGCAATGTCTACACTAAGTCTTCGTGAACTATATCCAGTATTCTTTATAGAGCTTGTCTGTGTTCGCCCGCCCCCGGGCCCGGGCCCCCCCCCCCCCCCCGGGACTTTACAGCGGTAGATGCTCCTATAAAAATATCTAACTAACAACATAAAATCTTCCAATCTCTGATCTAACTAAGTAATAAGGATCACAGCTAACAGTAGAGCTTTCTCTGTGAAAAAATAGAATAATTTCGTTGAGCTGTTTGGACACAGGCAGAGCACACGTCCTACTGCTATGAGACGCGGACACACACTGAGGCAGAACAGGAAGGGTTGTTCTATGTAAAACGAGGTCATGTGATTTTTCCAGCCTATCGCTACCATACACATCCCAGTCATGACGTCGCACACACATCTGTAATTGGGTGATTGATTTGGCGGCAAGAAATGAATTACAATTAGGCAGAATGTATAAAAAATTTAAGGTTTATTACATAAAATAGAGAAATAAAATAGAATAATTAAGATAGAATAGAATGATACTTAGCTGGCAGTTACAGATGTTATGGACGCATAGTTCTCGCACACAGATAAATGGGGAGCCCCCGCTTGTACCTCAAAATACAACCCATTCAGTCCGATGACACAGGTTTGCTGGGCGTCGTCAGACCCCAGCCGAGGCTCAGCTCTCACTGGCAGGCTCTGACTTTTTATGCTAGTCAGAGCGTCCCACTTATCGCACAGAATGCCCAAACTTAGTAATCTCTTATGCAGAGCTGTCTAGTCAGCTTTATAACAGACTTCCTGGCCCTCCATATCTGGTGTGGTATAATAATACGTGAGCATTATGTAATAGAATCAGCTATGATCAGTATGGTTTAGAAAGGTGCTCATCAGTGGTGTAGTATTATCAGCTTCTACAGTGGGTTGTGAAACTTCTGAGCAGTCAGGGAGGGGTCACCAAGGTCAAACTCTGAGCAGAAATAGACCCTCCTGTGGGGGTAGCATGACAGCTGCAGTAAAAGACGTAGGATCTATCCTATGTCTGATATGGATTGGATTGTATCAAGCATATGTCTGGATACAAAGTATAGTAATGAAACAATAAGATAAATATTTCTATGTCACATCGTATAAGACACACTGTATAATTTGCATACTATTACAACATCTCACCCTGCTCTATTCTGTAATCTGATTTGCTGGCCGCCAAAATGACAGGAAGCGCCGAAAATGGCGCGATCTTAATAGATGATGCTCAGATTTTAACCTAAATTATCGCATGATATAAAAAATCCGATCACCATAAAAACCGCGCCGATTTCAACTTTGTCGATAATAATCGCTCAACACTAGTCTTGAGAAAAGACGGCTTCCGGGAGGGGGTGGGGACATGATTAATTTATATAAATGGTCCCTACAAAAAGTATGGGGAAAAATTATTTCAAGTGAAGCCCCCTCAAAAGACAAGGGGACATTCCCTTCGACTAGAGAAAAAAGGATTCAATCTCCAGAGTAGAAGAGCGTTCTTCACTGTAAGAACTGTGAATCTGTGGAGTAGCCGCCTGAGGAGCTGGTCACAGCAGGAACTGTAGAGAGTTTCAAGAAAGGCTTAGATACCTACCTGGAACTAAAGAATATTGATGCGTATGTAGCCATGTAAAATTCTGGATCCTGGCTGGTGGAGGCTCTGGGGTCAGAGATATGGTCTCCACTGCAGCAGATTGGTTCATGCCTTGTGGGTTTCAGGGCATTAACCAGTGGGGGGGGGGGGGGCCCTGGACTTAATGTCCGTGTCTCTCTCCCTCACCCACATTTTCCCCACTCTTGGTTGAACCTGATGGACACGTGTCTTCTTTCAACCGTACTATGTAATTTGTTAGGGGGGAGATGAGGTTCGCCCTATCTTGAGGACAATTCAATCTAGAATCAGTCCAGCTTTGCACCCAAAGCCCCCACTGATATGGGGCATCACACAGCAACGCATCAGAGCCCCCACTGATATGGGGCATCACCCGGCAGTGCATCCAGAGACCCCACTGATACGGGGCATCACCCGGCAGCGCATCCAGAGACCCAACTGATGCGGGGCATCACCCGGCAGCGCATCCAGAGCCCCCACTGATACGGGGCATCACCCTGCAGCGCATCCAGAGTCCCCACTGATGCGGGGCATCACCCGGCAGCGCATCCAGAGCCCCCACTGATGCGGGGCATCACCCGCCAGCGCATCCAGAGCCCCCACTGATATGGGGCATCACCCGGCTGCGCATGCAGAGCCCCCACCGGTTCGGGGCATCACCCGGCTGCGCATGCAGAGCCCCCACTGTTGCGGGGCATCACCCTGCCGCACATCCAGAGCCCACAATGATGTGAGGCATCACCTGGCAGTACTCCCAGAACCCTCCTATGGCAGAGTATCCCCCTACTGCAAAGCATCACCACCCAGCAGTGCACCCATAGTACCCCCCCTACTGCAGAGCATCACCCAGCAGTGAACCCAGAGCACCCCCCTGCAGCAGTGCACCCAGAGTAACCCGCTACTGTAGAACATCACCCGGCAGCGCATCCAGAGCCCCCACTGGTGCGGGGCATCACCCGGCAGCGCATCCAGAGCCCCCCACTGCAGCGCCTCACCCCCCGCAGTGCACCCCGACCACCCACCCGCTGACGAACATCACCCAGCAGTGCACCCCGCGACTTCAGGGCATCACCCAGCATTGCACCCAGAGCACCCCGCTACTGCAGAGCATCACCCCGAGCACCCCGCTACTGCAGAGCATCACCCAGAGCTTCCCTGCAGAGCCTCACCCAGCAGTGCCCCCAGAGCCCCTCTGCTGCAGAACATAACCCAGCAGTGCACCCAGAGGTCCTCCTGCTGCAGAGCATTAACCAGCAGTGCCCCAGAGCACCGATTGCTGCAGAGCATTAACCAGCCGTGCCCCCAGAACCCCTCTTGCTGCAGAGCATTAATCAGCAGTGCCCCCAGAGCCCCGACTCTACAGAACATCACCAAGCAGTACCCCCAGAGCACTCCAAGCAGAAGAGAATCACCCAGCAGTTCACCCAAAGCCCCCCTGCTGCAGAGCATCGCGCAGCAGTGCACCCAGAGCCCCCGTTCTGCAGAGCATCACCCAGCAGTGCACACACCGCCCCCGTTCTGCACAGCATCACCCAGCAGTGCACACACAGCCCCCAGACCTCTGCAGAGCATCACCCAAGGGAACCCGC
>JAODAL010084653.1:0-10848 GCA_025379985.1 Phyllomedusa bahiana
GGCTCCATTAGGGGGGGTTCACACCCTGGGGCCCTTCGGGGGAACTTTTCCCCCCCTGGGCTCCGTTCATGGGGGATGCCCCAAACCCCGGGGTCCATTCAGGGGGGGTGCTCACACCCGGGCTCCCCTTTTATGGGGGTGCTCACACCCCGGGGTCCGTTCATGGTGGATGTCACACCCTGGGCCCATTATAGGGAATGCCCCCCTGGGCTCCATTCTGGGGGATGCCCCCCACCCTGGGCTCCGTTCATGGGGGTGCCACCCCCTGGGCTCCATTCAGGGGGGATGCCACACCCTGGGCTCCGCGGTGGTGCCACACCCTGGGGGTCCATTTTGGTGGATACTCACACCCTGGCTCCCTTTTTATGGGGGGTGCTCACAAACCCCGGGTCCCCTTCATAGGGAAGCTCACACCCGGGTCCATTCATGGGGGGGTGCTCACACCCCGGGTCCTTTAGGGGGGGTCTCACACCCTGGGCTGTTCATGGGGGAGCTACACCCTGGGGTCCATTATAGGAAAGCTCACACCCTGGGCTCCATTCATGGGGGATGCCACCCCTGGGCTCCATCATAGGGGAACCACACCCCCCGGGTCCTTAGGTGGAGCCCCCTGGGCTCCGTTCATAGGGAATGCTCACACCCTGGGCTCCGTTCATGGGGGATGCTCACACCCGTGGCTCCGTTCATAGGGTTTGCTCCCACCCTGGGCTCCATTCATTGGGTATGCTCACACCCTGGGCTCCGTTCATGGGGGATGCTCACACCCTGGGCTCCGTTCATGGTGGATGCTCACACCCTGGGCTCCGTTCATGGGGGATGCTCACACCCTGGGCGCCATTCGTGGGGGATGCTCACACCTGGCCCGTTCTTAAAAGGGAAAGCTCACACCCTGGGGGTCCGTTCAAAAGGGGGATCCACACCCTGGGCTCCCTTCATAGGGAAAAGCTCACCCCCCCTGGGCCCGTTTAGGGGGGGGCCACCCCTGGGCTCCGTAAAAGGGAATGCTCACACCCCGGGCTCCTTCAGGGGGGGTCTCACACCCCGGGCTCCATTCATGGGGGGGTCTCACACCCGGGGCTCCGTTCATGGGGGATGCCACACCCCGGGCTCCGTTCCTTTTGGGAATGCCACACCCTGGGCTCCGTCATGGGGGGGCCCACCCTGGGCTCCGTTCATGGGGGATGCTCACACCCTGGGCTCCATTCATGGGGGATGCTCACACCCTGGGCTCCGTTCATGGTGGATGCTCACACCCTGGGCTCCATTCATGGGGGATGCTCACACCCTGGGCTCAGATCATGGTGTAGGCTCACACCCTGTGATCAGTGCATGGGGGATGCGAACACCCTGGGCTCCATTCATGGGGGATGCTCACACCCTGGGCTCCGTTCATGGGGGATGCTCACACCCTGGGCTCCGTTCATGGGGGATGCTCACACCCTGGATACGTGGAGGTCTTTCAGCACGTAACCATAAATAAAAGTGACAGCGCTCACCGCAAGTCCATAGCCACCAATCAGATCCCATAGTAACCAATCAGAGCTCATAGCCACCAATCAGAGCTCATAGCAACCAATCAGAGCCCATAGCCACCAATAAGAGCTCATAGCGACCAATCAGAGCCCATAGCCACCAATCAGAGCTCATAACCACCAATCAGAACCTATAGCCACCAATCAGAGCCTATAGCCACCAATCAGGACATAGCACCAATCAGAGCCCATAGCCACCAATGAGCCCATAAAAACCAAACAGGCCCTAGCGACCATCAAACCCACGTGACCAATCAGAGCCCCAAGCAACCCAATCAAGCCCAAGCCCCCAATCAGAGCCCATCCACCAATCAAGCCCATAGCAAAAAATCAAAAGCCCAAGCCCCCAACACAGCCCATAGCCACCAATCAGAGCTCATAGCCCCAAAGAGCCCATAGCCACCAAACGAGCCCATACCGCCCAACAACCCATTTATCCAATCAGAGCCCTAGCCCCAATCAAGCCCATAAAAACCAATCAAGCCCTACAACCAAACAAGCCCATAGCAACCCAACAGACCCCTACAAACCCAATCAGAACCCTTTCCACCAATCAAGCCCAAGCCACCCAAACAGAGCCCATGCCACCAAACAGAGCCCATAGCCACCAACAAGCCCCTAGCCCCCAATCAGGCCCATAGCCACCAAACAGAACCTAAACCCCCAATCAGAGCCCATGTGACCAAAAAGACCCCAGCCACCAACAGAGCCCCCTAGCGACCCAAACAGAGCCCATAGCGACCAAACATGCCCCTAGCCACCAAACGAGCCCTAACAAACCCCCAAACAGAGCCCATAACAACCAATCAGAGCCCAACGACCAATCAGAGCCCACAGTGACCAATCAGAGCCCATAGCAACCAATCAGAGCCCATAGCCACCAATAAGAGCCCATAGCAACTAAATCAGAGCCCCTAGCCACCAATCACAGCCCATAGCCACCAATCAGAACCTATAGCCACCAATTTAGAGCCCATAGCAACCAATCAGAGCCCATAGTCACCAATCAGAGCCCATAGTCACCAATCAGAACCCATAGCAAACCAATCAGAGCCCATAGTGACCAATCAGAGCCCATAGCCACCAATCAGAGCCCATAGCCACCAATCAGAGCCCATAGCCACCAGGGCCCATAACAACCAATCAGAGCCCATAGTAACCAATCCGAGCTCTGGTTGGTTGTTATGGGCTCTGGTTGGTAGCTATGGGCTCTGATTGGTTGCTATGGGCTCTGCTTGGTTGCTATAGGTAACAGGGACAGCCTCTTCTGGCTTTGCTCCCAGGTGCTATTTTTACCTGTGGATCAAGGTCCCCGGCGCCTCTGTATGGAGCACGTGGCCTTCTCCGCCAGGTTCACACGGAGATGGGAGTCACCCTCATCACCCGAGGCCACGGGTCCGCGCTGCTCACAGGGGATGGCAGGAAGACCCCAATGTGCAGGAGCGGAGCTCATTTGCATACTCTTCCCAGGGAGCATTGCCCGGGTCCTGGGATTCCCTCTTGTATTTTTGTGTTTAACCACGTGACCTCGGAGCCAGTAACGATGTCGCCTCCTTGTTCCAGCTCGGTAGATTGTCTGAACGCATCAAAAATGCAAAAAATCCAAAAAACTGCAAGACGCCCCCCAAAGCTCTGCGCTAACAGTGCTCCACGCACCCCCAAAGCTCTGCGCTCCCAGTGCTCCACGCACCCCCAAAGCTCTGCGCTCCCAGTGCTCCACGCACCCCCAAAGCTCTGCGCTCCCAGTGCTCCACGCACCCCCAAAGCTCTGCGCTCCCAGTGCTCCACGCACCCCCAAAGCTCTGCGCTCCCAGTGCTCCACGCACCCCCAAAGCTCTGCGCTCCCAGTGCTCCACGCACCCCCAAAGCTCTGCGCTCCCAGTGATCCACGAAGCCCCAACGCTCTGCGCTCCCAGTCTCCACCACCCCCCAAACTCTGCCTCCCACTCCCGCACCCCCCAAAGCTCTGCGCTCCCCGTGCTCCACGCACCCCCAAAGCTCGCCAACTGCTCCACGCACCCCCCCAAAACTCTGCGCTCCCAGTGCTCCACGCCCCCCCCAAAACCTTCGCTCCCATGCTCCCACGCCCCCCAAAACTCTGCGCTCCCATGCTCCCCGCACCCCCCAAAGCTCGCCTCCCTGCTCCACGCACCCCCAAAGCTCTGCCTCCCAGTGCCCACGCACCCTCAAAGCTCTGCGCCCCCCTGCCCCACCACCCCCCAAAGCTCGCGCTAAAATGCTCCACGCACCCCCAAAGCTCTTCGCTCCCAGTGCTCCACGCACCCCCAAAGCTCTGCGCTCCCAGTGCTCCACGCACCCCCAAAGCTCTGCGCTCCCAGTGCTCCACGCACCCCCAAGCTCGCCTCCCATCCCACGCACCCCCCCAAAGCCCTCCTAACGGGTTCCACCACCCCCCAAAGCCGCGCTCCCCATGCCCCACGCACCCCCAAAACCGCGCCCCAGTGCTCCACGCACCCCCCCAAAACTCTGCGTCCCCGGGGTCCACGCACCCCCAAAGCTCTGCGCTCCCATGCCCCACGCACCCCCAAACTCTGCCCCCATGCTCCACGCACCCCCCAAACCTGCGCTCCCCAGTGCCCACGCACTCCCAAAATCTGCCTCCCAGTGCTCCCGCACCCCCAAAGCTCCTCCCAGTGTCCACGCACCCCCAAAACCTGCCTCCCCGTCTCCACGCACCCCCAAAGCTCGCGCCCCAGTGCTCCCCCCACCCCCAAAGCTCTGCGCTCCCAGTGCTCCACGCACCCTCAAAGCTCTGGGTCCCTGCTCCCCGCACCCCCAAAGCCTTGCCCCCAGGTCCACCCCCCCCCCAAAGCTCTGCGCTAACAGTGCTCCACGCACCCCCAAAACTCTGCCTCCCAGTGCTGCACGCACCCCCCAAAGCTCTGCGCCCCAGTTTCTCCAAAGCCCCCCAAACTCTGCCCCCAGGCTCCACGACCCCCAAAACCGCCCCCGTCTCCACCAAACCCCCAAAACCGCGCTCCCATTTCTCCACCACCCTCAAAGCTCGCCCCCCAGTCTCCACGCACCCCCAAAGCTCTGCCTAACAGTGCTCCCCGCACCCCCAAAGTTTTTTCGCTCCCCCGTGCTCCCCCACCCCCAAAGCCTGCGCCCCCCCATGCCCACGCACCCCCAAACTCTGCGCCCCTGCTCCACGCACCCCCAAACTCTGCCTCCCATGCTCCACGCACCCCCCCAAAACCCTGCGCTAACAGTCTCCACGCACCCCCAAAGCCTGCCTCCCCCCGTGCCCCCACCCCCAAAGCTCTGCGCTCCCATGCTCCACCACCCCCAAAAGCTCGCCTCCCAGTGCTCCACCACCCCCCAAAAAACTCTGCGCTCCCAGGCTCCACGCACCCCCAAAAACTCTGCGCTAACATGCTCCACGCAAAACCCCAAACCGCCTCCCCGTGCTCCAGCACCCCCAAAGCTCGCGCTCCCCCCGTGCTCCCCCCCACCCCCAAAGCTCTGCGTCCCAGTGCTCCACGCCCCCCAAAGCCTCGCTCCCCTGCTCCACGCACCCCAAAGCTCGCGCTCCCAGTGCCCACGCACCCCCCAAAACTCTGCCCCCAGTGCTCCCCCACCCCCAAAGCTCTGCGCTCCCAGTGCTCCACACACCCATGCTCTGCGCTCCTAATGCTCCGTGCCCCCGTGCTCCTAATGCTCCGCGCCCCCCCATGCTCTGGCCCCCCCATGCCGCACTCCCAAGCCTGCGCCCCCATGCTCTGCTTTCCCAAATGCTCTGCCCCCCATGCTCTGGGGCTCCCCGTGCTCTGCGCCCCCCTCTCTGCCTCCCAGTGCTTTCCCCGCTCCCCCGTGCTCTGCGCCCCCCAGCCTGCCTCCCTGCCCCGCCCCCCGCTCTGCGCTCCCAGTGCTCCGCGCCCCCCATGCTATGCGCTCCCAGTGCTCTGCGCCCCCAATGCTCCGGGCTCCCAGTGCTCCGCACCCCCCATGCTCTGCACCCCCTGCCCCCGCCCCCCTGGCTCCGCACCCCCATCTTGGGCCCCCCCTGCTCTGCGCCCCCAGCTCTGCGCTCCCCTGCTCTGCCCCCCCAGCTCTGGCCCCCCCTCTCTGCCTCCCAGTGCCCGCCCCCCATGCTCTGCACCCTCCAGGCTCTGCACCCCCATGCTCCACGCCCCCGTGCTCCCCATGCTCTGCACCCCCAATGCTCTGCGCCCCCAATGCTCGCCTTCCCAATGCCTGCGCTCCCCCCCTCCCGCACCCCCCTTGCTCTGCGCCCCCATGCTCTGCACCCCGCCCCGTGCTCCTAATGCTCCGCACCCCCGTGCTCCGCGCCCCCCATGCTCCGCACCCCGTGCTCCCCATGCTCCGCGCCCCCCGTGCTCCGCGCCCCCCCGTGCTCCCATGCTCCGCACCCCCGTGCTCCCAATGCTCCGCACCCCCGTGCTCCCCATGCTCCGCGCCCCCCATGCTTCCCATGCTCCGCGCCCCCCGTGGCCCCGTGCTTCCCATGCTCCGCGCCCCCGTGCTCCGCGCCCCCGTGCTCCACATGCTACGCGCCCCCGTGCTCCGTGCTTCCTATGCTCCGCGCCCCCGTGCTCCCCATGCTCCGCGCCCCCCATGCTTCCCATGCTCCGCGCCCCCGTGCTCCCCATGCTCCGCGCCCCCGTGCTCCCCATGCTCCGTGCCCCCCCCCCCCGGGTTCCCATGCTCCCCCGCCCCCGTCTCCCCCATGCTCCGCGCCCCCCCATGCTTCCCATGCTCCGCGCCCCCGTGCTCCCCATGCTCCGCGCCCCCTGTGCTCCCCATGCTCCGCGCCCCCCATGCTCCCCATGCTCCGCGCCCCCGTGCTCCCCATGCTCCGCGCCCCCTGTGCTCCCCATGCTCCGGGCCCCCGTGCTGCCCATGCTCCGCGCCCCGTGCTTCCCATGCTCCTCGCCCCCGTGCTTCCCATGCTCCGCGCCCCCCGGCTTCCCATGCTCCGCGCCCCGTGCTTCCCATGCTCCGCGCCCCGTGCTTCCCATGCTCCGCGCCCCCGTGCTTCCCATGCTCCGCACCCCCCCCGTGCTCCCCATGCTCCGCACCCCCCCGTGCTCCCCATGCTCCGCGCCCCCGTGCTCCCCATGCTCCGTACTCCCCATGCTCCGCTCCCCCCCGCTCTCCCCTTGCTCCGCGCCCCCGTGCTCCCCCTGCTCCGCGCCCCCGTGCTCCCCATGCTCCCCGCCCCCCCCGTGCTCCCCATGCTCCGCACCCCCCCGTGCTCCCCATGCTCCGCGCCCCCGTGCTCCCCATGCTCCGTACTCCCCATGCTCCGCGCCCCCCCCATGCTCCCCATGTTCCGCGCCCCCGTGCTCCATACTCCCCATGCTCCGCACCCCCCCCGTGCTCCCCATGCTCCGCGCCCCCCATGCTCTGTTCCCCCCGTACTCCCCATGCTCCGCACCCCCCCATGCTCCCCATGTTCCGCGCCCCCGTGCTCCTCTCTCCCCCTGCTCCGCACCCCCCCGTGCTCCCCATGCTCCGCGCCCCCCATGCACGGTGCCCCCCGTACTCCCCATGCTCCGCGCCCCCCATGCTCTGTTCCCCCCGTACTCCCCATGCTCCGCACCCTGTGCTCCGCACCCCCCATGCTCTGTTCCCCCCGTACTCCCCATGCTCCGCACCCTGTGCTCCGCACCCCCGTGCTCCCCATGCTCCGCGCCCCCTGTGCTCCCCATGCTCCGCGCCCCCCATGCTCCGCGCCCCCCGTGCTCCCCATGCTCCGCGCCCCCGTGGTCTCTCTGGTCGGCGCCCCCGTGCTCCGCGCATCCCCCGGTCCCCATGCTCCATGCCCCCCATGCTCTGTTCCCCCCATGCTCCGCGTCCCCCGTGCTCCGCGCCCCCGTGCTCCCCATGCTCCGCGCCCCCCATGCTCCGCGCCCCCCATCCTCCGCCACCCCCTTGCTCCGCGCCCCCGTGCTCCTCATGCTCAGCTCACCCCCTGCTCCCCCTGCTCTGCGCCCCCGTGCTCCCCATGCTCCGCACCCCCCATGCTCTGTTCCCCCCGTGCTCCGTGCCCCCCATGCTCCGCACCCCCCCTGCTCTGTTCCCCCCGTGCTCCCCATGCTCCGCGCCCCCCATGCTGTTCCCCCCGTGCTCCCCGCTCCCCATGCTCTGTTCCCCCCCATGCTCCGCCCCCCCCGTGTTCCCCATGCTCCGTATGCTCTGTTCCCCCCCCCATGCTCCCCATGCTCCGCACCCCCCGTGCTCCCCATGCTCCGCGCCCCCCGTGCTCCGCGCCCCCGTGCTCCCCATGCTCCGCGCCCCCAGGCTCCGTGCTCGCCCTGCTCCGCGCCGCCCTTCCTCTGTTCGCCCGTGCTCCGCGCCCCCCCATGCTCTGTTCCCCCCCCGTGCTCCCCATGCTCCACGCCCCCATGCTCTGTTCCCCCCGTGCTCCCCATGCTCCACGCCCCGTGCTCCGCATGCTCCGCACCCCCCATGCTCTGTTCCCCCCGTGCTCCCCATGCTCCACGCCCCCATGCTCTGTTCCCCCCGTGCTCCCCATGCTCCACGCCCCGTGCTCCGCATGCTCCGCACCCCCCGTGCTCCGCGCCCCCCATGCTCTGTTCCCCCCGTGCTCCCCATGCTCCACGCCCCGTGCTCCGCATGCTCCGCACCCCCCGTGCTCCGCGCCCCCCATGCTCTGTTCCCCCCGTGCTCCCCATGCTCCGCGCCCCCATGCTCCGTGCCCCCATGCTCTGTTCCCCCCGTGCTCCCCATGCTCCACGCCCCCGTGCTCCGCATGCTCCGCACCCCCCGTGCTCTGTTCCCCCCGTGCTCCCCATGCTCCGCGCCCCCCCCGTGCTCCGTGCTCCCCATGCTCCGCACCCCCCGTGCTCCCCATGCTCAGCACCCCCCATGCTCTGTTCCCCCCGTGCTCCGCGCCCCCATGCTCTGTTCCCCCCGTGCTCTGCGCCCCCCATGCTCCGTTCCCCCCGTGCTCCCCATGCTCCGCGCCCCCCATGCTCCGTGCTCCCCATGCTCCGCACCCCCCGTGCTCCCCATGCTCAGCGCCCCCCATGCTCTGTTCCCCCCGTGCTCCGCGCCCCCCATGCTCTGTTCCCCCCGTGCTCCCCATGCTCCGCGCCCCCCCTGCTCCGTGCCCCCATGCTCTGTTCCCCCAGTGCTCCCCATGCTCCACGCCCCCGTGCTCCGCATGCTCCGCACCCCCCGTGCTCCGCGCCCCCCATGCTCTGTTCCCCCCCCATGCTCCCCATGCTCCGCGCCCCCCTTGCTCCGTGCTCCCCATGCTCCGCACCCCCCGTGCTCCCCATGCTCAGCACCCCCCATGCTCTGTTCCCCCCGTGCTCCGCGCCCCCATGCTCTGTTCCCCCCGTGCTCTGCGCCCCCCATGCTCCGTTCCCCCCGTGCTCCCCATGCTCCGCACCCCCGTGCTCCGCGCCCCCTGTGCTCCTCATGCTCCGCGCCCCCCCCGTGCTCCCTATGCTCCGCGCCCCCCCGTGCTCCGCGCCCCCCCGTGGTCCCCATGCTCCGCGCCCCCTGTGCTCCTCATGCTCCGCGCCGCCTGTGCTCCTCATGCTCCGCGCCCCCGTTCTCCTCATGCCCCCGCCCCCCCTTTTGGCTCCCTGCTCCGCGCCCCCCGTGCTCCGCATGCTCCGCGCCCCCCGTGCTCCTCATGCTCCCGCGCCCCCCCCGTGCTCCCCATGCTCCGCGCCCCCCGTGCTCCGCGCCCCCCGGGCTCCCCCTGCTCCGCGCCCCCCCCCCCCCCGTGCTCCTCATGCTCCGCGCCCCCGGTGCTCCTCATCCCCCGTGCTCCCCATGCTCCGCGCCCCCCCAGGCTCCGCGCCCCCCGTGCTCCCCAGGCTCCGCGCCCCCCATTCTCCTCGACCCCCATGCTCCTCATGCTCCGTGCCCCCCGTGCTCCTCATGCTCCGCGCCCCCCCGTGCTCCTCATGCTCCGCGCCCCCCCGTGCTCCCCGCCCCCCCCTCCCCATGCTCCGCGCCCCCCGCGCTCCTCATGCTCCGCGCCCCCCATGCTCCTCATGCTCCGTGCCCCCCCCGTGCTCCGCGCCCCCCGTGCTCCTCATGCTCCGCGCCCCCCGTGCTCCTCATGCTCCGTGCCCCCCCGTGCTCCTCCCGCCCCGTGCTCCCCATGCTCCGCGCCCCCCGTGCTCCTCATGCTCCGCGCCCCCCCGTGCTCCTCATGCTCCGCGCCCCGTGCTCCTCATGCTCCGTGCGCCCCCCGTGCTGCGCGCCCCCCGTGCTCCTCATGCTCCGCGCCCCCGCTGCTCCCCTTGCTCCGCGCCCCCCATGCTCCTCATGCTCCGTGCCCCCCCCGTGCTCCGCGCCCCCATGCTCCCCGTGCTCCGTGCCCCCCCCGTGCTCCGCGCCCCCCGTGCTCCTCATGCTCCGCGCACCCCATGCTCCGCGCCCCCCATGCTCCCCGTGCTCCTCATGCTCCGCGCCCCCCATGCTCCCCGTGCTCCTCATGCTCCGTGCCCCCCCGTGCTCCGCGCCCCCCGTGCTCCCCATGCTCCCCGCCCCCCACCCCCGCGCCCCCCATGCTCCCCATGCTCCGCGCCCCCCGTGCTCCTCTTGCTCCGCGCCCCCCCGTGCTCCTCATGCTCCGGGCCCCCCCCCCCGTGCTCCTCATGCTCCGCGCCCCCCCGTGCTCCTCATGCTCCGCGCCCCCCCGTGCTCCTCATGCTCCGCGCCCCCCGTGCTCCTCATGCTCCGTGCCCCCCCCGTGCTCCGCGCCCCCCCGTGCTCCTCATGCTCCGCGCCCCCCGTGCTCCTCATGCTCCGCGCCCCCCGTGCTCCTCATGCTCCGCGCCCCCCGTGCTCCTCATGCTCCGTGCCCCCCCCGTGCTCCGCGCCCCCCCGTGCTCCTCATGCTCCGCGCCTCCATCCTTTCTGTCCGCTCGCCGGGGCAGCCGATGCTCCGTACACCGCGTCCTCCTATGTTCCTGCCATTGGGTGGCGCTGTCCCCGGGGGCGGCCGCGGGGATCTGCAGGGAGCGGTGACGCCCGGGGGATGAGCCTGCGGGAGGCGCCTCATAGGGGAGGCAGCGCCACAGCCCAGGTGAGCGCCATCCGGATCCACGGCCCCAGCATGAGCTCCCGCGCCCTGCTGCTCCTGCTGCTCCTGCTGCCCGCAGCCCCGGCCAAGAAGCTGCAGGTGAGTGACCCCCTGAGAAGTAAGTGAACCCCACAAAGAAATAAGTGAACCCCACAATGTAATAACCACAGAGCAGAGAGAAGTAAGTGAACCCCACAAAGAAGTAAGTGAACCCCACAATGTAATAACCACAGAGCAGAGAGAAGTAAGTGAACCCCA